>JAOEHX010058687.1:0-13450 GCA_025448015.1 Bolborhynchus lineola
GGGGAGTGTTTGTGGAAGGTATTTTTGTTTTTTACTTTTTTTTGGGGGGGGTGGTGGGTGGGATGGTGTAGTTTAAAGAGATTAAGATCATAGTACGCAAATTGTCTACTTCTGAAGGGCTAAATATCACGACATATAAGTATCAGTTAAGATAAGGCGATTTTCCCAGTGAGATACTAATTTTGGTGGGGTGGGAATCCTTACCTTATAGAATAAGTTTGAAAGGTGATCATCTGCTCCGATTAGAGAGGTGTGTGTGTTGGTAATGAGGGGGGGGAGGGAAGGTTCTTTTGCTTTGCCTGACTATAGAGAAAAATTAGTGGGTTTTGGGGTAATTGTTTGGATTTCAGGTGCTCTGTGCCTCGATTAGCGGCAGTGTTTGCGTGCGTGTTTATCTTGGTTAGAGAAGTGTATCGGTTCAGGATGGGGAAGAAGAAATTCTCCCCGACTGTAGAAACTGCAGCAGCCTGTAGGATCCTAACATGGCGTCTGAAAGGCACATGATATAAAAAGAAGGGAAAGAGGAGGCTCCCTCTGAGCCCAACCCAGGCAGTTGCTGACATCAGTCAGCCCCAGCACATGGATGGGGTTTACAGCACCTTTGTAACAGCAGTTTTTTGTAAGAAAAAGGGTTGTTCTTTCAATTCCTCCTCCCCTATTCGTGCCAGTCACCCCTCCCCTGTGGTTTCCCTTGCTCCCTCTGATCTCACGTGTTCAAAGGCTTTTTTTCCCTTTGGCTTGAAATCGTGGTTTATAATGGTGAGAGTTGTACTATCTAATGATGGGGAGGGAAGGATGTCTTTAAGAAGTTGCTCTTTTTATCAATGCAGGGTGGCTTTTTAGTGTTCCACAGACCTCTTCCAGTCTACTTTTAAGTGCTGCCGGTGGCTGAGTTGTGCCATTCCTTGGGGAGGTGTCCTAATAA
Organism: Bolborhynchus lineola; assembly: GCA_025448015.1. Taxonomy (NCBI): domain Eukaryota; kingdom Metazoa; phylum Chordata; class Aves; order Psittaciformes; family Psittacidae; genus Bolborhynchus; species Bolborhynchus lineola. Next base: position 926 of record JAOEHX010058687.1, read on the forward strand.
TCGAATAGATCTCACCATTATATCTCCTAAAGAGCAGTGGATGTGTATAAAATGATTTGTGATAAATAATCAATGCTGTCATTTTTTTTTCTTCTTCATTTCTGGGTGATTTAGAGCCTGCCCTGAAGTGTGATTTCTATTTTTTTCCTCTTTTTTTTCCTTCCAAGATGTCTAAATTCCTGTATCAATGGTTAGTTTTGCCTAGTTACTGTTTGTGACTGTGGTTTGTCAAAGGCGAGTTTTTAGTTGTTTCTGGGAAAGTGATCTCCTTTACTAAGCCACTTTCTAAAAAGTGTTGCCTTGGAGACAGTTTGTTTAGTGTAAAACTCGAGTGGTCTGCTTTACAATTGAATAAATGGTTCTGAAATGTGTGACTGGTATGATACAATTTGTAAATAAAAAGTGTGAAATATGTATTTGTCTTTTTATTTACCACTGTATAGTGCAGAATTTGTTTTCCAAGACCCATTTTGCATACAAGGTTGTTTTTTTTGTAAAAAAAACAGTTTCTGCACAAGTTTGTGACTTGGGGTCCGATTTAAAACTTGAGATCTTGTAGGAAACTAATAAAAAAGAGGCACACATTTCCAACAATAGCTTTCCAACATTATTTGAAGGAAGAGTGGGAGTTCTGTAATGAAGTCTTTAATGCTGATGAGCTCAGTTAGTGGTGTTCTGTGTTCTGGTGGTGATGCAGCGCCTTTCGGTTAGCGGGCATCTTTCTTGCTAGGGGGTGTTGTATTGACTGCCTGAAAACAAAATCCCTTCCGGTCTGGGGTTCCCTTGAGTGGTTGCTGGAGTATGGGCTAGATACCTAATAAACATTTCCAGAAGGGAAGACTTAAATATGCTGACCGTATTTAAGTCGTGGTTCTTAAAATGTGACACCTGAATAGCTTATCTTTGAAGCAGGGTACGCTGCTAAGATGCTAATCTGTGCCATAGTTTGAAGTAGGCTTCCTTACCAGGCGACGGTGCTTCCGTGTACGGTGACTTCTAACAGTCTGATGCATAATGAAAGTGACAGTTCAATGTTACATTGCTTTTGCTACTAAATGATTCCCCAGCGTCTCAAACTTGAAGCTTGGCTGCGTATGGCGAGCTACTTCCGTACATCAGTGAGATGGAAGAGTCTAACATACTGTGTTAGTAGCTCTTGGGCATAGGCACTTCTGAGACAGCTCTTCATTTCTCTAACAGCTGACTTTAAAAGTCAGAAATAGTGCACTCTCATTTTTTTTTTTCTAAAGGCAGGCATTCAGAACTTAGTGTTTTTAACGTGCCACTGCGCAGGCTGCTTGAAAGAAGAAACCCGTATTCCAGAGACATTTTAATACTAGGTAGCTGTAGGCCCAGGGGCTTTGATTTCTGGGACTAGAGAGATGCCTTTATTCTAACACTGTTGCATATTAGCTTGTTTACAAATTTAGTACATTGTAGTGTTAAGATAGGCTTTTAGTGTGCTGCGTATAACTTAATTTGGTTAACTCTGCTGCATTTTCCTGACTTTTATGGACAAAATAAGGCACCTGCCTATTTTTACTTTTTTTCAGTGTGCTCAAAGGCACTCCCCACCCTGTCCCCGACTAACAAGGAGTTCTGCACTCTTCAATTTTAAGTTTCAGGTCATGGTAAATAAATACACATTTAAGGGTGAGGAAACATTGTGGTTTGCCCATATAAAAGTATTGTTGACCTGGTGCCCTTCTGTGAACCACCTAAAAGGGGAATTAAATCTAAAATTGTAAAGCAAGAACACTTCCACACACCTGTCTGGACAAGGGGCTGTGATGTACGGTGTCCTTAATGAACCCAGTAGCCTGTCCTGTCTAAAATGAGCAGTGAGTGGAGTTATTCTGGTTTTATCCTGATCGCACTGCATGGTGAATGGGACTTAAAAGTTTTACAAGTGGATGCTCTTCTAACAGGGTCATGGTCAACACACAGCTTGTGGTGTTGTCTTTCGTGTCTTTTTCCACAAGTCTGTGTATTTGCTGACCTGTTCTGGAACTTTGCTGTGCCTTGTGCTTTGTGGAAGCCAGTGGTGGGCATTAAAATCGCCTCGATCGGGCTGGTAGTGCTTTGTGTACATTAGAAGTCATTGTAGTGGTCCAGCACCACCGCCCCTTTGCACAAACTTCTTACAAGTTTTGAAACTGGATGTAAACCAAACCCATATAACAAAACCCAAGCCTCCTGTTGTAACAGCTGTGTCCACGAAGACTCCCTTCTGCACAACTACCTGGTTGCAGTTCCTGAGCTTGTCTGTGCCTTTACCCGGTCAACCAGATATTTGAGTTCTGTCTGGATTTTGAACCTTGTGACTGTGCGTTTTTGCATGCACTCTGGAAATTGAACTGTCACTGCCTGCAAGTGCCTGCAAAGAATGGGGCTCCCTCCATCCATGTGGATTATGCTGAGATAACTGTGACCTGTTCTACGTGTGTTTTGTGAAATGACTGATACTCAAGAGCTACAGAAGTTCCCTGGTTGGGGCTATTTGCCAGAAGTCTGATTTGTGTTCTGTGAAACCCAGAAAGAACTGAGCATTGAGGAGGTTTGAATTAGGAACTTTTTTTTTAGCCATTCCCTGAAGTGCTACCGATTGATTCCTGCTAACTTAAAAAACTGCTTTCTCAAGTGGCTTTTCAAAGGTTCCATCAGTACATAGCAGCAATACTGTCTTGTGGGCTTCTTTTTTCTTCTTTTTTTTTTTTTTGTTTTTGCCTTTTCCCAAGCTTTGGTGCACAGACAGAATAACCCGAGGTGTTCCTTTTTTGTGTGATAGACCCACCGTCCTGTACTTTGAACTGAGTTATTGATTTTCCAGATTAAGTTTTTGTATAAACAGAAAAATTCCCAAGGCTATTCCCTTGGTGTTTATAGTGGCAACCAAAAAAGAGAGGTCTGTATTTCTGGGATTGGTAATCCCTTTATTTAAAAAGCTTAACATATGTTTTTGTTGTACTAAACTTCTCAGTTTCTTCTTATTACTCCAGGCTCCTGCATCAGAGAAGCTTCCTGTTATGTACTTGATGGATTCCATCGTCAAGAACGTCGGAAGAGAGTATCTTACTGCATTTACTAAAAACCTAGTTGCAACATTTATTTGTGTATTTGAAAAGGTATATACACTTTCAGAAAAGTTCTGTATTCTAAGAAAATACCTGTTCCTGGTAAAATAAATACTTGCTTTCAGTTTTGGATTTTCTTGGGTGCTGAACTATACAGATTTGTTGGTTTATGTAAATCTCAGTACTGTGCCTGTACTGCTTAATATCAAGCATGTGAGTTACATGTTAGCAGAGTCTTTCTTAATTTGGTTTATAACCATCTATAATTTTCCTGTATCCAGGCAAGATTTTACTAATAGGATTCTGTTTACCTGGATGGACCTTCTGTCATGTGTAGACCAATTAATTGTGAACTGTTGGTTTAGTTTTAAGATTGTCAGTAGTCCTGGAATAGACTGAGAATCAGTTTCTGATGGATTTCCTCAGAGCCTCTCTCTGCTGTAGTTAGATTTATCTGATTTACTCGATCTGTGATATGCAGAATGAGTGCTTAAACTGTTTAAAGTGAATGGCACTGATACCCAATTCTTTCCTGGTTGTCTGTGATTTGAAGGAAAAAAAAGTGCTAGGGGAGAAGGGTGTTAGAATGTATTGCTCGACAAATATGGTTTAATTTCATTTGATCTTGGGGACTGTTGCCATGTTTTAATTTTTGCTCTTGATCTTTAAACCCAGGAAGTAATTCTGCATATTTCCCAGTAAGAAAGGCAAATCAAGGTCCAGTTTTTGGAAGGCTGGACTTGAATGGGATTAAGTTGGATCAGAAATGAAGGGTTAGCTTCTGTGGTTTCCTGTGTGATTTAAGAGAGTTGCATCTCATATGAATGAGATGTTTGTGTATTTACCTGTCATTACATATCAGTGAAGATCTGAGATCCTGCTGTACTTTGTATATGGTTTTCAGATGTAATACACATGATGAAATAAGGAATAGATGGTAGTAATGATCATAGAACACTTAAACTCTTGTACGTAGAGTAGTTAGGTAGATACTCTATTTTTTCAGTATTGTGAATGTGTTTTTTTACTGAGTTGCATTTAATGTTGCAGCTGAAGCTCTGGATAATAACTGATTTTCAGAGTTTTATAGGTTAATTGCTAAACTAACTAGAACTATTTACTTCATGTGTATTAATGAATTGTGTAACGTTATCACTTCTAATAGCTTAACTGCTCACCTTGAAAGATGCAAGTAGAATTCTAGCACTGACATTGTTACAAGTTCTGTTTTATCAGTCAGTGGACACTTGATGAAGGCAGAAACTTTTGCTCAGTTGTTTTTGCACCTTTTGCAGTGAACTCCAAACCCTCTCAAAATTTTACAGGAGGCCCCCCAGTAGCTAAGTAGGAATTTCTTTTGTTGAAGTTCCTGCTCCTCCCTGGAAGAATCTATGGCCTTCCCAGACTGTTCTGTGTCTTGCTGTAACATACTAAAGACTAAACTGCAGCAAAACCCACTTACAAAGTCAATACTTAATGGTTGAATTGGGACATTGACATTAAGACAGCTGCATATATTTGTTCTCCAATATTTTTCATTTATTGTGCATTGAACTATTCAAGATATGAGATGAATGATACTTTGCCTTACTGCAAATTTCCAACTTTTACCTGTCATGATGGTCCAAACAAATTGTGAAGAGACAAAATGGGCACTGGTCCTACAGGTCCCCTTGATCTATGGCTCACAGATGGGTCTAATTTTGCAGCTGATCTGAAATACAGTTGACTTTAAATAGTCCTTTTGTGGCATTTTTTGGGGAAAAAAGTCCTTCAGTGGCTGAACAGCTGAGCAAAACACCTTTCCTGTGCACAGTTTGTGTTTTCCTGATCTGTTTGTCATTGTTGTACTCCAGTTAGCACAAACACTAGAACAATGTATTGTCTCAGAGGCTGTTGCCTTTCAATATTTCTGTTACTGTATTTTTTCCACAGAAATTGGGCAAGTAAAATGAGAATTTTGGTAATGGCTAAGTTGAAAGAAAATTCTCAGAGAATGGTAATAATGCAATAAAACCTTCCAGTGGCCTTGAAACAACAATCCCACGTTTGAGCTGCTGTTACTGATTCTGTTGGTATAGATGTATGATCTGCACTGCTATAATTCTATGTTTAAACCAGCAAACTGTCGCTAGAACTAGGAAATGAATGAACTAAGTTCTACAGAAAAGTTTAAGAAATTGTTTTATATTAACTTAACAAGCCATAGAATTGTTTTATTGTTTTAGGTGGATGAGAATACTAGGAAAAGTTTATTTAAATTACGCTCCACATGGGATGATATTTTTCCTTTGAAGAAACTGTATGCACTTGATGTCAGAGTCAACTCATTAGATCCTGCTTGGCCTATTAAGCCTCTACCCCCAAATGTGAATACTTCTAGCATCCATGTGAATCCTAAGTTTTTAAATAAATCGGTAAGTGTTTCTGCCTCCTCTCTGAACAGATGGTAAACCGTGTCATTTTCATTGTTTGTATGCTGCTTGTTGACGATTGATTGTGAATGAAGTAACCTTTGTTTGCCAGGTAAGAGGTGTTTCTGAATTGAGAGTATTTGATGGGTTTGGTTTGTGTATTTAAAAGCTCTTCTTGATTTTGGAACATGATGAATTCATAATAAACAATAGGTTTGTCACAGCAGGTAGTTAAGAGTGGAGCAAAAGTTTTCTATTTTTAATTACATTTTGCATTAAAAATGCAATTTCCAACTGCTGTACAAACCTAAGTGCTAGTACTAGACTAGATCGTGGTTGCACTTAAAGGAGGTGGAGTTGTTTGATGCCACCAGGATTTTAAATGTAACTTTTGTTTATTGTGTTCTAGCCAGAGGAATCTGCTGCGCCTACCTCTGCTCTAACTTCTGGTGCCTCTACTCCTCCTGCTGTTCCCGAAATACAAAAGAATTTGACACAGGAGCAACTAATAAGACAGCAATTGCTTGCAAAGCAAAAGCAGTTGTTAGAACTTCAGCAGAAAAAATTAGAGCTGGAGCTGGAACAGACCAAAGCGCAGTTGGTGAGTAGGAGAGTTGGTGTAAACTTGTGTAGCTGGGTCTCACTTTCTCCTGGGCAGTGCTTAGGTGTGCCGGTAAATACAGTGTTGCTTTTCACTTGGGCAAGTAGCTGTTTTACCATTAGAGCAGCTGATGTCGGGTTCCTGAACAGTTACTTATTACCTAAAATCATTAAGACTTACACTCAGAGGTTTAAAAAAGGTGAAGTTCTTGGTGTTTTGTGTTTTAACTTCTGTCCAAAATGATGCCTGCCTCTGATCCTCTTCTTCCGCCTCTTTTGGGGGCTCTTACCAAGAAAGGCTTTTTCAGATATACTTGCTTTTGCAGAATCAGGGGAAGCCTGATTGTTGGAAGCAGAGTCAGCTTCCTCATTAGGTCAGGATGGTTTGATGCCACCATCTGAAGATGGTGGTTAAGCTCTATCAGTTTACATTCATAACTGAAAGTCTTGCTGTGGTGGCAGTTGGTGATACCAAAATAAAGCATCTTTGAGGCATAGAAACCTGAACATTATATCAGCTCTTGGCCAGCTTAGTTGCCTTGAGTGTGTGGAATATATAGAAAGCTAACACTATAATGAGAATATGTGCCTGAAGTACAGATTTTACAGTATTGACTTTGTAATACTGGTTTATATTATATTATATTTGAATTTCATCTTTTGTAATAGCACTTTGTTAGTTTAACACTTGCAATTAACAATAGGTCATTTTCAGTTAAATGGGTGACTCATAACTTGTAAGACATTTCCATTTATAGTTTTGGTTTCAAGATAAGAACATGAACATCTCAAGGTAGTTGTGTCATGCAGATTAATGCAGGATTTTTTCCTGTTTCAGGCTGTATCTCTTAGCGTTCAGCAAGGATCATCATCTGTAGCTTCAGTTCCAGCACCTTCTAAGCAACACATGTCTTCCGCACCACACATGACAGTTAAAGCACCTCATCAGGCTGCTATGCAATCTGAAAAAAGCAAGCCATCGCCAAGTCCTCCACTTCATGATGTCAAAATAGCAAACAGGGATCCTCGGCTTAATAGGATGAGTCAACATTCTTCTCATGGTAAAGACCAGTCTCATAGGAAAGAGTTTCCACCAAGCTCAACCAGTCAGTCTGATACCAAGACAAGTAAAACAACACAGTCTGAAAAACAGAGCTCAACAAAGCAGGAGAAATCGAAAGGAAGTGAAAAAACACAGAAGAAGGAACTTGAGCAGTCAGATGCAAAATCTAAATCACCATCCCCTTTGAAAAATAAGCAACCCAGTACTAAGGATACTAAAAGCCAGGAATGTGAAAGTACAAAGGTATCTGATATTAGTAAGCGGGATCCAAGACTGAAAAGACATCTTCAAGATAAAGAGGGCAAAGAGGAGGAGGTGAAGGAAAAGAGGAGAAATATAGAGAAGAAAGAAAAAGAGGAACATAAGACAGGTGAACACAGACCAGCAGGCAGCAGAAATAAAGTCATCAATGGTGCTGTTCAGAAACAAGAGACAAGTACAGAGGAGACAGAGAAACAGGGTGGGAAGCAAGGAAGATCAAGTAATAGGAAACGGTCACGATCACGCTCTCCTAAGGCACGGTCACCATCTACACATTCTCCAAAAAGACGGGAGAGGAGGTCACCAAAAAGAAGACTGAGGAGCTTATCTCCTACTTCATCAACTCCAAAGATTGGAAAGATCCGTCAGATAAGTGCTAAGCAGTCTCATGCTGAAGAAAGCACACAAGCAGCAAGAGATGAAAGAAATTCAACTAAGAGGAATGCTAAACAAGAGGTGCGAGATCCGAGGAGAGTGAAAAAAGCCCAAGAAGACAGGCCCCAAGAAACAGCAAGCCAGCATTCTGCTAAAGCTTCTCCTGATCCAAAGGAGAATGCTGAGAACTGGCAAGGATCCAAATCAGGCAAGAGGTGGAAATCTGGTTGGGAAGAAAATAAAAAGTAAGTTACTATCTTTAAAACAACTTCTGTTGGAAGTCAGTGGAAATTCCGCTGCTGACTTCAGTGTAGGCACCTTTGGGAGGCAATGTTCAGATGGTTAAAATTGGTCAGTGTAATGTATTTCTACTGGTGAAATATGGAAATGGTGTATACTTGAATTCTAAGGTGATAGTATTGTTTTGCCATCATCAGTTCTAATAGGAGTGTAGCAGTCATGTCTTGAATAAAGAATTAATCTATATTTTAAATGTGTTCTTGCTTTCAGCACACAGCAGAATGAAGAGCACCAAGCACTTGGTAAATCTCCTCACCAAAGACACCGGGAAAACTGGCCTGCTGGCAAAGGAATTCTGTCACCCCGGGCGCCAAAGCAGCAGCACCGGTTAAGTGTGGATGCTAATTTACAGATTCCCAAGGAATTGACATCTGCAAGCAAGAGAGAATTACTTAAGAAGGTAATAACCATAAGTCTGTCTTCATAGAAGTGTCCTGGATATATATATAGTTTGCTTTGCTGTTTGGAAGTGTAAACCTTTAACTTTATATTCTAGGCCAATGAACGCTTGACGTCAGGTGAAATAACACAGGATGAGTTCCTCATGGTGGCTCATCAGATCCGACAGCTATTCCAGTATCAGGAAGGAAAGCACAGATGTAATGTCTGGGATAGCCCTACGGAGGAAAAATGCGGTTTGAAAAAGAAACCTCTTCTGTCAGATGCAGAATTAACGTATTACGAACATAAGGCTAAACTAAAGAGAACTCAAGTTCAGCATTCATTGTCAAGGCTTGATCTCTTGGATCCTGATGATATTCTGGATTACCATATACCTGATGCATTGCTTTCTGGAATAGACTGTGAGCAAGCGAAAGCCAAGCGTGGAGTACAGTTTGATAGGAAAGAGCCATTTGGGGAGAGAGCAAGGAGACACTCTCCTGTAAGTGGCACTAACAGACCTTTTGCTGATAACCTCTCACCACTTGAGGGTCGACGAAGACTTGAGGAGCAGAATGCTACTAAGGGAGCAAGAGGTTCTAAGAACTTTGATCCTTACGACAGTTGGGGCGAATCAGAGGAATTCAGAGATGCCCTGAGACAGCAGGGGAAAAGCACATCCACAGAGTTCCAGAAGATAGATGGTGATACAATCTGCAGATTTGATAATCGTGAGGAAAGACAACTTCTTGGGCAAGCTGGTGTGTGCTTTTCCATTATTTTGCATCACTGACATGCTCACTAACATGTTGCTGGTTACTTATCTGGTTTTCTGTGGTTTTTTTAGGTGTTCGAGAGGAACCACGATCACCATTCAGTGAACGTTTCAAAAGAGCTAGGTATGAAGATCCAGAGAAGGCACCATTTCCAGAAAGTCCCGGATCAAGATTTGGAGGCATTGAAGCAAAGCAGAGGATAAGTGCGCTCATGGAAGAGAGACCTCTATTTGATGGCTCACCTAGACAGGCTGCTGCAAGGGTTGGGGTAGATGGACAAGGAAGCCCTTTCGGTGATGCCCCTGCTGCTGGGACGAGTTCCAGAATTGATGGGCCACCTGGGCAGGCTGCTCTGAGATTTGAGGGGCCTTTGGTGGGAGCAGGTGCTGCTCAGTTTGATGGACCGCTGGCAGGAGCAGGGGGAGCTGGAGCCCTAAGATTTGATGGGCCACCAGGGCAGCTGGCAGGGGCCCTGAGGTTTGAAGGACCTCCAGGGCAGGGTGGTGGAGGAGGTCCACTGAGATTTGAGGGCCCTCTTGGGCAAATAGGTGGGCCATTGCGCTTCGAGGGGCCTGCAGGTGGTTCTAGATTTGAAGGACCAGGAGTTGGCCTCAGGTTTGAGGGTCCCCGTGGTCAGCCTTCAGGTGGTCTCAGGTTTGAGGGACCTCATGGTCAACCTATGGGGCCTCGAGGTCAACCAGGGGGTCTCAGGTTTGAGGGACCCCATGGTCAGCCCTTGGGGCCTCATGGTCAACCAGGGGGTGGCCTCAGGTTTGAGGGGCCACATTTACAACCATTGGGGCCCCATGGTCAACCTGGAGGTGGCCTCAGATTTGAGGGGCCTATGGGGCCCCATGGACCATCAGGTGGTGGGCTCAGATTTGATGGGCCACATGGTCCATCAGGTGGTGGGCTCAGAATGGAAGGACCAGGTGTAGGTCCTAGGTTGATTGATGGACCAATACACCAGGGAGCTGGACTTAGATTTGATGGTCCTTTGGGTCGGGCTGGCCCAAGGTTTGATGGTTGCCATGCAGCCGGATTCGATGGTCAGCCTGGACAGCTGTCTCTGTTACAAAGATTTGATGGAATCCATGGAACACCTGGTCCAAGATTTGAAAGGGCTCCTGGCCAACAGGCACAACCACGTTTTGATGCAGCCATACCTCAAAGATTTGATGGACCTCACCAGCCAGCCTCTAGGTTTGATTTGCCACTTGGCCTTCAAGGTGCGCGCTTTGAAAACGTAGCTAACCATCCTGCCTCAAGACTAGAGCTGTCACCGTATGGACAAGGTGGTCCGTTTGTTGACCATCCTGGTCATGGCTACAATGGACCATCTCATGGGATGCAGTTCCAGAGACCTGATCTGTTTGATGGTTCACCTGGACCAAATTTCAATGGGCCAGCTGGGCCCGGAGCACAGAACTTCCCACTGCGAGCAGCTGGACATTACTTTGAAGAAAAAGGGCTTCAAGGTCCTCAGTATGGAAGCTTAAATAACATGCCAATGGGAAGTAATCAGGTAAGAGCTGATGGTTTGCTTGTGGAGTATTCTGTAAAGAATTAGCAGGCTTCCTCTAAAAACTGAAGGTTTTCCTAAAGAGCTGGCAGAATGAAAGCTAGTTTGAAGCTGAGTTATTCTGCTTCAGTAGGTTTTAGGTAGCTTAAGGAGGACGTGCAGTGCTATTTTTGAATAACCTATTTTTAAGAGTAGAAGCAACTACTGGATCTTAACAGTCATAGCTCAGAATATGACAATGAAATTAGTATTTTTAAATGGAAAAACAAGGTAATTGGAAGCTTGTGGTGTCTTATACTTACACAAAAATGAATTCTATAGAAAGCATTAAAAAAATAGCACTGGGGTTATAGAATCAGTTGGGTTGGAAGAGACCTTAAAGCTCATCCAGTTCCAACCCCCTGCCATGGGCAGGGACACCTTCCACTAAAGCGGCTTGCACCAACCCCTGTCCAACCTGGCCTTGAGCAGTGCCAGGGGTGGGGCAGCCACAGCTTCTCTGGGCACCCTGTGCCAGCGCCTCAGCACCCTCACAGGGAAGAATTTCTGCCTAATGTCTCATCTCAATCTCCCTTCTGTCAGTTTAAAGCCATCCTCCCTTGTCTGGTCCCTCTCCAGCTTTCTTGGTTCCAACACCCTTTAGGCAGTGGAAGCTGCTATAATGTAACTGAATATACACAGTTTTCTAAGAGGTATAGAATTGGAATGGATGAAATTCTGTGGTCTCTCTGCAGTTGTTGGTACTAATGACAAGCAGGTTTAAAGAGATACCCGTAACTTGGGTGAGTTAAGAAAGAAAAGACATTGTTCTGTTTAGTCTGGAGAAGAGAAGCTGTGTGGAGAATTTCAGAGCAGCTTCAAGCATCTGAAGGGGGCCTGCAGAGATACTGTAGATGGACTTTTCATCAGGGACTGTAGACATAAGACAAAGGGTAATGGGTTTATACTGAAACAGGAGAAGTTCTTCCCTGTGAGGATGCTGAGTCTCTGGCACAGGGTGCCCAGAGAAGCTGTGGCTGACCCATCCCTGGCACTGTTCAAGGCCAGGTTGGATGGGGCTTGGAGCAACCTGCTCTAGTGGAAGGTGTTCCTGCCCGTGGCAGGGGGGTGGAACTGGATGAGCTTTAAGGTCCTTTCCAACCCAAATCATTCTATGCTTCTGTAATTGTTGAACTACAGGTCTTCTAAAATCCACTTGGCACCAGCATGCTTTAAGAGCTCTCTTGTCTCTGCTGAGGCCCCTGTTTGAAATGCTCTCTTCAAAAGGGGAAAATGATACTTCGGTGGAAACAATGTTCTTCAGTAGAGGAGAGATTTTAAAGCATTTTTGTTTTGGGGGTAATGAAGAGTTAAGTTGCTGTGTGAAAGTTGGTGATGTGTCCTGCTAGCCTCTAATGCAGTGAGATTTTAAAGAACTTGTAAATCCAGGAAGCACCCAGTTGGGGGGGAAACACTTCATTTTTATTACAAGCATCTTATAAAACCTGTGTTTCGATCTGAAGCTCACTGTGGCTGATTTGCTGAACAAATCCTGCTTTCATGTGTGTGTCACATAGTGGATACTGTTTCAGTTCTTAGATCAGAATTGGTCCTGGCATTTGTTAATAGACCCTCACTGGTTTCTAGAATTTTTCTGTGATGAGCTCTGTTTTGGTGAACAGGAGCAATTTCAAAGGAAGAACTGTTTGGAAAATGGGATTGAAGGCTCATGGCTCTACAAGAAATGGTGTTGGGGGGGGGGTTGGTTGGGATGGGTTGG
>JAOEHX010058688.1:0-34862 GCA_025448015.1 Bolborhynchus lineola
TCAACCTGTGGGAGTTGCATTCTTTTGATTCTCCATGTAGCAAACTGTGTGGCTGATTTACGGCCTAAACCACGACAGACCAGGCAAGGTGAACAACTTCTCAATTTCCTCTGTCTCCAAAGCAGCAATACCCAAACCCCATCAGTATCCTTTTGTATCTTTAAAGTACCCTCTCCTGAGCTAGTCTATGCCAAGGATGCATGGAGCCTCCTCTGGACCAGTCCCAGTGGGGTGCTTTTGCCATTTCCTCCCATCAGCCTCTAGTACAGTCAACTCTTGGGATCCTCCTGTCACTCCAGAAATAGAAATGGGTTCCACCCCTCAACAGCTTGATGGCATCAGGGTACACTGTGCACCGATATCTACTAGAGCCTTATACTTCTGTGGTACTGATGTGCCAGGCCATCTGATGCACACAGTCCAGTAAATCTGATTGCCCCTACCTCCACCTGGCTGGAGGCAGGGCCCCCCTAATAGTCATCACAATGTTGGACATTTAAGTCTTGTAGAAAGGGATTATTCTTCTTAATCACAGGAGCTGGAGTAAAATCAGCTCTTCCAGTCCATCTGGTAACTTGCTCACCAGAGATCGAAGCCGCAGCTTCCATGGGGTGATCAGCCTTGACTTTCATCCTCCTCTTCAATTCATGAACCAGTTCGTCCAGAGCTGAGGTAGGTTTTCCATCCCACTTCCTCATTTCTTCTCCGTGATCCTGCAGGTAAAATCATAGGGTGGCCAATGGCGTATACATTCTATATCTTTTCTCTTGAGCAGTAGGACACCTTTTGTTAATAGCTGAGATATGGGTTGGTACACGTGAGGAGCTGGATAGATCAGATAGATCATCTCTCAATTGTTTGAACTCCTGGGACAGTTTTTCCACAGCTGAAATGATGGAATGGGTTAGATTGTCTTTGAACTCTTGGAGTTTATGAATCATTTCATCCACTGTTAGTGGTACTATGTCATTCCAGGTTACTGTTGCCAATGAACGGGCATTCTGTAAATTTCCGCCACATGGGTCGTGTACATTCAACTTCATATGGATCTATGGGTGCATCCCTGGCTTTCGGCTTGATATGATAGATCATCTCTGCAATGGCTGATTCCCTCAGAGACCGGATGCCTTTCTCTAAAGTAGTCCTCTTGGCCGAATGACTCATAACATTGTCCTTGTAGAGAAACCTTTCTTACACAGCTGCCAAAAGCCACTTCCAAAGGCTGAGGGACCATTTCTCTCTTTTAATTACTTTGTCAATTCCCCCTTACCTAGAAAGTGATCCCAGCTGCTTGGTTTCCCTGCCTTCTAGCTCATGACCATTGGCCCTGTTGGCCCAGCATCAAAGCAACCAGGTGACAATGTGCTCCCCTGGCTGATGGGTAAAATCTTTTCCCATATTCCGTAGCTCAGTTGAGGTCAGAAGTTGAGAAGAAGTCTTCTTCTTCTTCATCATGTGATGATGACTCCTGATCAGATGCTGTCCCAGGTGGTGAGTACATTGTTTCTTCATCTTGCTTCATCTTTCTTGCCTCTTTTTTGCTTTTTTTTTTGTACAGAGGCAACCAATATTGGTGCGAGTTGGTCCTCTGGTCTAGCTGCAGTGATTATTGCTGTGGTCAGAGTGGTTGTATGGCTGCAGTATCTGTTGTCAGGGTTTGGGTAGCTGTTGTGCTTGTCACTGGAGCTGGTGCAGCTGCTGAGCTTGGAGCTGGAGTAGCTGAGCTATCTGTTGCAGTCAGAGTTTGAGTAGCTGCTGCACTTGTCACTGGGGCTGGTGTAGCTGCTCTATTTGGAGTTAGAGTAGCTATGTTGTCAGTTGCTTTTCATCAGATCCAGAGACATTTTTTTCCCTTTGAAGGTGCTGGATAGTGTTGAGCAGGGCTCTGTAACCATAGGCCAAGCCCCAACACGTTGCCATGATTTGTCTTTCTCTGGTATGACTGGGATGACAACACTCCTCATTTAAATGTTTTACTAACTTTTGGATTCTGCACTTGTTCAGTGGTGAAATTCTGAAACACTGGAGGGGCTCAGTGGCCTAGATACTTACCCATACTATCCCACAAACCCTGACACTCATGACTGTTCAACCTCAGGGAAAATCTTTTGGTTCTCCTATATTGTCATCTAACCCTAAACAAGACCCAAACGTGACTCTGTTTAGCTTTTGAGATCAGACAAAATGGTTGTGGGTAAAATGCACTCTGTATGAGTGCCAATGTGGTGATCCCTAACACAATCAACAGGCAGGTCTCAAGGGTACAAAAAAGCCATTCAAAACCTTCAGAACTACCAAATGGTGCTGTAAACAGTCTGGCAGGAGGGCTGGGAAGGTAAGGAAATGTCTCCTTCACAGGTTGACCAGCCAAGGAGGGGAAAAAAGATGCATAATTGGTAAGGACCTCTATTCTATACCTCCCAAAGTATAGAGGTAGTGGCCACACTGGGAACGCAAGCCAGATCAATTTCATGATCAATAATTCTATTGTATTACAAGTCATTACCACAGAGTGCAATGAAGCAAGAACCTTAGCCCAAGGCCCTTAGCCGATAAACACCAAGACAGCAAATGCCAGCTGTAAATAAGACATGACATGCTGAAACTCCGAGATGAACAACAACTTTGAGAGCCAATAAATCAGCGCTCTGATGAGTGACTATTATTCGGAAACAATGAATGCTTATCACAAATATGATTAGACACACTGCAGTCAGATCTGTCATTATCTCAACCCTTCGTGCTCCACATTGAGTGCCAAAAATAACTGCTGTGGTTTAAGCCCAGCTGGCAACCAAGAAACCATGCAGCCACTCACTCACTCCCCTGCCTTCCTCCCCCTCCTTCCTCCCCCTGCACTCCCGGAGGGATGGGGAGGAGAATCAAAAGAATGTAACTCCCACGGGTTGAGAGGAGAGTAATCCAGTAACTAAGGTATAACACAAAACCACTACTGCTACCAATAATAATAATGATAAGGGAAATAACAAGGGAAGAAAATATAACTGGTCACCACCCACTGACTGATACTCAGACTAGTCCAAGCAGTGATCTAACCCTTCCCGGGTAACTGCCCCCAGGTTATATACTAGGCATGATATGCTGTGGTATCAAATACCTCTTTAGACAGTTTGGGTCAGTTGTCCTGTATCTGCTTCCTCCTGGCTTCCCCTCCTCCCTGGTAAAGCATGAGGCTCAGAAAGTCCTTGGTCAGAGTAAACATTACTGAGCAGTAACTAAAAACATTGGTGTTATCAGTGTTGTTCCCAGGCTGAAAGTCAAAACCACAGCACTGCACCAGCTACTAAGAAGGAGAAAAATGACTGCTACTGCTGAACCCAGGACTGTTCCCAAGGGCTCTGAATTTACTGTAGCTGCAGAAATGACAGAGTTTACTTCTCCTCTGCAGACACTTGGTGACAACTCAAGCATATTAACGAAACATGGCCAAAAAAATATCTCCTTTCTGTCCTCCCCTCATTTCTGTAAACAATTGCTTTTTGATGAAAAAGGAAGTGAGGAAAGGAGGAAAAGGCCAAACAGAAGGGCAATCACTGCTGTTTCCTTTCAGGCTTCTGAACGCAAAAGCAAACAGTTTTTGAGGTATTTGTGTAAGTATAGAGTTGTATTTCTATATTGTGGTCATATAAGGAACATTTCTGGGGCTGTCTCAGTAGACATGAAGGTGATGCAAACTGCTAATTTACACAGCTAGCAATTGTCCTCTGTACCTGGCGGTGCTACTGCCTGATACTTCATTTCAGAGGCTTACGAACAAAATTCCAATAGTGTAGGTTCTCAAAAAATCTTCTTCAGAGATGCGCAATGATAATATTCCCACATCTTCACAGTATTATGTTTTTCTCAGAAATATCATATTTAAAGGTCTGTTGGCAGAGGCCACAACAATGGGTGTGGACGAGCTGATTTAGGTAATTTTAAACTGAAGTTTGGATGACAGTTTTATAAGCCTAATGCAATTTATTTTACATTCTTTAACTGGATATACATATAATTTAAACATATTTATTTCCACTGACAGAAGATACCTGACAGTGCTAGTGATGGAAATCCCAACAGTTAGGAAGAGATACATCCTATACTGTTGGCTTTCTTTGCTGTATTTCTGATAATGCGAATCAGGAATTTCTGAGCTTGCAAGATGTTCTGATGTCTATATTAGTCTGCTCACATCCTTGTGAATGAAAAAAGACAGCAAGAATGTCCATTGAATGCTTGACTGAACTCAGCAACTGAATCCACATGTGGTTCAGAATTAATTATTTTGAGAAGAAGAATCTTCATCTCTGCCTACAATTATCATGAATATTAGACTTTCCTGGTAGAGTCCGTCATTATCCACTCATTGAAGTGTGTCTGTAGCACAAAAGCTTATGTTGGACTCCCAGATAAAGCTGAAGGCAACTGTAAAGAAACATAGTGAGATGATGGTTTTCCAGTAATACCATAGAATCAGAATAGTTAGGGTTTGAAAGGACCTTAAGATCATCTAGTTCCAACCCCCAAGCCAAACCCAAAAAAACCAACAAATTATAAGATTAAAAAAAAAAAAAGCTTTTTACGTTTTAGATGTGGAACAGAGGCAAAAAATAACAACTAAAGATTGACCCCACAATTGTTTGACTCTTGGTACGATGCTTTGTCAGGAAACTAGTAAGATATCATCTGTGTTGTCTAGCTGGAGCTTGAAAATACAGATTAAAAAGACAGCCAAATATTAAGCACCCCTCATACTAAAAGTAAATAGATGAAAAGTAGCACTTAGCCTAGTGAGCTTAGACTGAATCTGAATATCTAAGTATTTGAATCTGCTTTTCAGATGGGAAAAAATAATCCAAAAAAAGACATGTTGCCCAGAACTATATGTAAAAGTAACAGGATCTTTTCTGTTTACAAGGAAAAGTGGAATGCCATGGCTAAAAGAGGTTAACTCAGATCCAATTTTAGTCAAATATCTGAAATGATACCAGCTTTTAGTTTGTGTATGGAACTATTTATAAAACGTCAATGCAGTCTTATTGTTTGCTTTCCTTTTTTTTTTTTTTTTTTTAGGGGGAAAAAAGAAAGAAAAAAGCTTGGTATTTTATGATCTGATGCAAATTCTGTAAAGGTTTTTGTAGAGCGTATATTTACCTTGGAATAATTGTTATTTGCATATTTGATTATTCATGCTTATTACTTTTGAAGTTAACATCAGGAAATTGAAAGCTGATATTACTCTTACATTATATTTTCACTTGCAGTATGGAATTTCAAGAGGACATTTAATTATTTTCTTGTATTTGAACGGCTTTTTTTATTTGGAATCATTATATGTACTTAAGTGACAGCTCTTTTATGGGCCTCATTTACATTTACGCATTGCAATTTTGGCCTTGCCTAGAAAGAAGACATGTTTTATTCTCAATCTTTTGTGTACATACAGCAGATAATCTGTGAAAAAAAAAAAGAACCAGTCATGACAAAAGATAAATTTCAACAAGTCCTGGTAGATGTTATTCTTCTCAAGAGGCTCCAATGTGCCTATAATGACTGATCAGAATAAGGAGTTTCTCACTGCAGAGGGTTTACATACCCTATAGTGTAATTCCCTGATCAAAATGAGTGTTTTCTCAGGGTGAAATGAAATGTGCCATTGCATGATATTATAAGCACAGATATTATGAATCTGCTAATTTTTACATCAGTTGTGGAGGCAAAGGAAATTTCTTCCGCTGGGGAGACATTTGGAAGAATCACTTAAAGACTCCACAGATTCACACTTCAGGTTTTGGGTGTTTTTTTGTGCTGGTTTTTTTTTTTGGTTTTGTTTTTGAGAAAGCTGTCATCACCACAGATGAAATATCAGCAAAGTAGAGCTCTACCCACAAAAAAGCGGTGGCATTGAGCAACCTTCTGAATATAAAATAGCAGCTTCTGAAAACAGAACTCTGAAGCATTTCTCCAAAATTTGTTAAGACTGCTCAGAACATAATAAAATGAAATAAACTAATCCCACAGTAAATGTGATTGCAGTATAGCACTTGTCATTATTTATCCTCTTTTCATTACAATAACAGAGCCTATGTCCATGGTTGAAAACAATTTTACTAGTTTCTGCCAGGATATATTCCCTAGCGATACCCATAGCACAGCTGTTGTCTGTATAGATGGAACCTCATTTCCATATAGATGGAACCTCACTGGACTTCAATTAATAAAAGGGCCAACATTGTTTCTGGGATCAAAAATAGATATGTTTGGGGTTTTTTTTCTGCTTAGATTCCAGTTGCAACTACTGGATGCAACCATTCAAAGTAGATTCTACCAGTGTTACATTATGCGGACTTTGCATGTAGCCAATCATGTAAACAAAATTGATGGCCTCAATTGGCCCAGTTTAATAGGAAAGTCAGACTTAATCCAGCCTGAAAAATACTTAAGGAACTTAATATTACAAATACTGAAATCATACTAACAGAGATCAAGTGATGAATTAGATTTGCTTCAGAATTTAATAAAAACAAGGTGAATTTTCTTTACCTTCTATTGAAATGATTTCTTTTCATATTCTTCCAATTTTTTTTTCCAGTGTAAATTTTGCTTTAGATATTTACTTAACTTTTAGTGATCATATTTCTCAAAGAAAACCTGTCATTAAATGAGGTATTCCTATAATCCTTCTGCTATGGCTGTGATAAAAGATTTAATTTGACATGTCAATGAAAAATCATAGAATCATAGAACAGTTAGGGTTGGAAAGGACCTGAAAATCATCTAGTTCCAAACTCCTTGCCATGGGCAGGGACACCTCCCACTAAATCATGCATATTTATTTTAAAAATGTCAACTGTAAACAAATTTTTTTTTTCTCATGAAAAATATTTGAAACTATTTCAAAGAACTACATAGAGCACATTTATTCCTTACTTAAATTGGAGAACTTACAAGTTGCTTAAGGTTTTACAAAAGCTTCTGGAAGATAAAGGTTGAAATATTTGTCCCACGGAACTCACTAATAAAATTCTGCTGTAACATTTGGTCATCCAGTCAGTGGCCTTTGATTTAAAGTGCCAGCAAGCAGCAGATAGTGGATGGATAGATCTCAATGAAAAGCTTCCCAATGTATGCATTTAGCAAAAAGAAGAAATAGTTAGGAGTGATGAAACATAAAAATATTGTTTTTAAAATTTACACTACACATGTTTAATACTTTGCATTACTGTTATTTTATTTTTGTTGTTTGGTTTTATTTCCTTTCTGTGTATTTGTAAACTGTGTACATTATGATGAATTATAAAATATCCACTAGTTTTTAACTGTGGTTGCTACAGGTCTGAGTTGTGAATAAACTAATAGCTAGAGCAGAAAGATTTAGTGTTCTAATACTAAATACTCTAGAATGTAATTTATCCATTCATTTAATAATATTTCAGTTATTGACAGAATTTTCAGTCAGACTAATCACTTAAGTCAAAGGCAGGTTGAGATTTGTTTCACTTATTTGGGTTTTTTTTTCGGTGAATGATGGACAAGATATTTTGATCATCCAGCCTAGCTTCTGTTTTTGTTAAGAAAATGAAAACAGGAAGAATGAGGAAAGAAAATATATTTTGTAGAAACAGATTTATAAACTTGCAAGCATAAACCCACATGTTAGTAAAGAGTAAAAACATACTAATTCAAACTTCATAATATTTCAAAATATTAATTGATTTGGCCTGGAAAAAACAGCATAAAAATCTGAGAAAGTTGATATTAGCAATTAAACTGAATGTCTGTTGGAAGCAACAAAAAGGTATTATGAAAAGATATATGAAAAGGTATAAAGAAGTAGCAAGAAGGACAGTTAGACCTTGCCAAAAGTTCAAACACATAAATAATTTTAATTTGTTATGATACTAGTGAGGGGAAAGTTACGTAGAAAAACTGAAATATTAGATCCACATAGCTCATCCTTCTCATTTCAGTAAAGGAGCTCCATAGATTATTTTTACTTTGTTTGCATTATGTAAAGAATAAGAAAGAAAAATATCTGCCACAAATGTTCTGAATTTAAGGCAGAGTCTTCCCAAATGGAAGTTGCAAGGCTATGATGTTATTTGAGACACTGTGGTTAATCCAGTGAGATAGTACTAAAATGAGACATCTGTAAGATCAGACTATGTATCTGGAAATTGTACCACATTTGTGTACTGATTGAACCTTCAGAAAACTTGAAAAAGAAAAATTTTATTTTTTTTTTTAAAGCAATTAGCTATGTTTGGTCCTTCCTATTACCAATAAAGACCAAAAGAGCTTGAAATATAAATGTCAACATCTTCCTGTAAAGCATGAACTTGTCTCCAACAGCAAAAGAAATTGAACAGTAGATAGTAAAAAATGGATAGGAAGATAGAAGACAAATGGTAGGAAAGAAAAATGAGATGAACAAACACATAAGGAAAAAGATGTTCAAGAGGAACAATTTAAGAAATTTACTCTGCAATTATATACTAATATCAATATATTTTAGTAGTTGAATGTTGAATTAGAATACAAAATAGAATACTGCTTTCTTACAGCATGAACAAATCTGATCTTCACCTCCCTTTATGTTCCTTTAACCCACAGAGAATGTACTGCATTTCTGGACAGAATAGTTAAATGTTTCCTGCTAGGGTAAAATGCTATTCTCTGGCTGATATAGTTTCCCATGGAGAGCTCTTTACTTTTCACAAGACTTCCTACCAGATTCAAAACACTATCCTGTGTGAAAGGAGTTACACACTCCCAATGCTTCCTTCTGCCAAGAACCATATACTTCCTTTATAAACAAATCTTTTGTATGCTTGTCAAAAGGTATTTTCCACACAACACTGCATTTGCCCCTGTAAATCACTGAAAAATCCATCCAGATTCCAATCACATAAAGATTAATCAGCAACCTGTACTGGAAGAATAGGAAAGACTATTTTTAAGTACTTTGATACAATTTTTGTACAAATAAGACAACAAATGTTGCATTAAAATTCAAAAGGTTGTGAAATTAACATTTTTCTTTTTTTTTTTTTCTGAGAAAGTCCAAAATGTAGTTTTCCACTTGCATACAGAAATTGTTGAAATCTATCTCTTAAGTTTGTCTTCGAGTGTAGTACTGAGCAGAAATTAGATCTTTCCAGAACATTATAACAGAAATTAAGTGTTAGCACTAGTGACCTATTTAAAAGTATTACAATACCACATTTTCTTCTTACACACCCAAATGGTTTAGTTAATCAGTAAGAGGACCACACCCTGGAAAAAAAGAACTTATTTGGATACATTATATTTTTACAGGTCCACAAGCCTTGCACTACACCATTACACTTTGGCTTATAAACATCCTAGGAGGTGCAAACCAAATGGGAGATGGAATTTCATTTAACAGTGAATTTTCTAAATGCACCACTGCTGCAGAAGCAGCTGCAGCTAAATAACCCTAGTGACAACCTGCTGTGCAAACACTCTTCAGGAGGCCTGATTCTAATTTACACTAAGGCCCATTTCTCTGGCAGTGGTACTGATTAGGAGCCTTTAAGATGTGGTAAATGTAATTTTAAAGCCAATTTACACAGCCAGAGCAAATCAAGGGGGCTAAGGATAAGTGAAAATTAAGGTCTAAGTATTCTATGACTCTCCCCATTTCTCACAGCATCACTGATAGAATAAGTAATTGCTTCTTAAATAAAAGTATATCAAATGTTTGTGGTTTATAAAGCTTACTGCAGCAATGAAAATTTAAAAATTACTATGAAAGCCAAGTCTGTAGAAAAGTTACAACAATTTTCTTTACACCACCTGACTCAAGTATAAAACAAATAGAGGCTTCATCTCACCCCTTGTGTGGTCCAATGATTAGGAATCTAAGCTCAATTTACAGCTATTTAGCATCTAATAGAAAATACCTTCTTCCACCTTAGTAGAAAGCATGCAAAACCAATGCATTCAGGAGGGCAAAATAGGAGTAGTACAACACAAACCCTACTCAGTCTCCATGACTTCCTTTTCATCCTGCTGTCTTGGGTATACACTTTATACATCATACATCATCTTTTACACCATCAAGGAATTTACATTACCTGTGAGCAAATACTGTACTTTCTTTTCCACTAGAATTTTTCAATTTCCTACCTCTTTCTAATCTTTCATTTTTTGGGATATTTTTTGAGGTGGGTTGCTTATTAATGTCCTTCGAAGAATGTTAACCAGTTGTTTTAGCTAAGCATGGAAAACTGAGTAGATGACAATCACGAAGATCACATTTTTTAAAAAAGCTTAACATAAATTTAGATGCTTAACATCTAAATGAATAACATTCTTTTAGATGTTAATAGATAGCAAGAAAGACATGAAAGGCTTCATTTGACTGTTACTCTTCTTATGTCAGTAAAATGTACATGTGCCTGCTTCATTATACTTGGTGTTAATACTTGATGATGTAGTGCACAATTTATGCAGTCTCTTCTTTATTAGAATATGAAAGATCTATCAGGAGAAGCAAGGTTTTTCCTTGTTGGTTTGCTAGAAATACAATTAAAAATATGGTAAAGAATAGCTACAATACAGAAAGTGGATGCCTTCACATTTTCATGAATGTTGTTTGGAATATTAATAAGTTTTATGTCTCTTTAATAACATTGTTATTGTCCCAAGAAACAACTAAATAAATCTTTGTTTCTGAGATCTCTATGCTTTTTCATGGCATACTGAGCATAAACGTATTCTCAGGCAGGGCCTGTTAGACTATTCTGAGAGATAGATACGTTATATAGAATCAATATCCTACCATGCATGCAGACTTGAATATTTGGGGGAGTATGTGAAAACATTTTCATTTACATGATGAAGTAAAAGAGATTTCCAACAGAGAAAAGAGAACTTATGTAAGTTATAGATATTCGACACTTGGATGTAAACAAATTAATATGGAAAATAAAGATGCATATTAAAAAGCATAGCTGGCAGCTTAATGTTATTGCTCCTGCAAGCTACTATCTAATAGCAAAAATATTTTCTCCTTATTTATTCTCCCTCATCTGATAACATTTGTGGACATTAATTAAAAAATTAAAAAAAGAAAGCAATAAGTAGTACATCACTGAAAACAAATAAACAAACAAAAAGACACTGAAAAAAGTAATTTCATGAACAACAGGGTCAATAAACTGAGATTTCAAAGCCAGTGTTCCCTAGATACTCTGGGTGTGTGTATACACAAAGAAACTTTGATCTTGAATGCTGGTCTCCAGATTGTCTAGATCTGGGGCTTTATTTTAGAGCCAAAAAAGTAGTTTCTTGGAGATTGGGAGATTTCTGGGACAGGAGCAGAAGCTGTTTCCTGTAAATAAGGGATGAAAGTGTCAGTCTTGGCTTTCTCCACCTTAAAATACCTTTCAAAGCTGTTCAAACAGGCCTGGTGCCTTCAAACATCAGGATATAGTCTCAGCATGATTCTTTAAGAACTCCAGTGTAGTTAGAAGTAGAATAGCCCTCCAAGTACTTGAGGTACTTTGACCTGAAGCCCTCAAATGTTCATATACACATATATATGGTTATATGTATATATATTATTATACAAATATATATGTGAATATATATATATAAAGAAAATATAGAATATATAGACATATTTTCACATATTTATACTAAGTTACAATTACTATAGGAAGATTACTTGCTTCCCAGAGGGTACTGAACTCAAGGGACAAAGACAAACATTCCTCATGGAATGTCCTGTTTCTGCCTGAATATCAGGAAATATTTTTTTCACTGAGGGCGATCAAGCAGTAGCACTAATTGTCTGGAGGGGTTGTGGTCTCTCCATTCTCAGAGGTACTCACTAGCTGTCTGGACAGAATTCTGGACAGCCTGCTCTAGATGACCCTACTTGGACAATCATTTGGACAAGACAACCTCCAGAGGTTCTTTCCAGTCTCAACAATTCTCTGATCCCATGACAACGGAAATTACAATACAAATCTGATGTTGATGTCTGACAGTGTAAGTGTGAGCTCCGTTGAGGAATTTAACAGATTTTTCATTAGTGATGTCAAACTTACAGGATCTCTTCCATGTGTCATTGTAAAACAGACAAATACTTTCAAACAACTAGGATCTGCGATAGCTCCATTTTGTTTGTCTCATTGGTTCATGTTGGCTATCGGATTTACAAGTTTCACTTGAGGAAAGTCACATAGATACAAAAACCAGTCTTACCACTCTTGAAAAGCAATCTTACTGAAACAAATGATAATTTACCACCATTCCTTAGCAGCATGACGATGGAAGGAGAAACACTTCCCTGCCCTCAAGGTACATTTCTTCTGTTCTCAGAAACAGGGGTTTCTCTCATTGTGTTTCCTTCATGGGCTCCTCTTTCATTGTGACTAAGTCATTGGAACATTTTACAGTGGACTATCCTTACATAGTCTACACAGTTTTATATTTGCACAAGGAGTTACACACTTAAAAGTTGCTATATTTTTGACAACAGAATTATTCTCACACATCCTTCACATCCTTCACTGAGCAAAATTAGGCTGATGCAAAACTATTTAATATAAGTGTAGGCATAAATCAGGATGCCCATGCTACCCTTGAACTTGCTAAGGTATTTCTATGTAAAGGATATGATTTAACTGGAATTGTGAAAGATGCATCTGTTTTAATGAAAAGAAGCTTCTAATCAACCAAAGAAAAGTAATAAAACAAAGCCATCAAAAAATACCAGTTGAAAACATAATATTTTTGGAACAGGAAAGATCTGTAAAGAACCTTGGAGGGGTTTGGAGTTTGGTTTTGTTGTCTTTGGGAATAAAATGTTAGATTTGGGAACCAAAGCAAACATTTCAAATTATTTCATCCAACGTAAGTACTATATACAATAACACAAGGAGAAAAGAACACAAAACAAAGCAAAACCATCCCCAATGCATGCTTATCCAGTGAGAGGCATAAAAAACATTTATAGCACCTGTCATTTCATATGCAGAAATCTCAATTTGAGAAGGAATAGGGCAAAATAATTTAAACAAAGAACAACTGCTTTTCAAGGAGAAACAAAGGCAATATATAAAAATCTTCAGTGATAAACCAGTAAGCAAGATTTTTAAAAGCTAAGAAAAAGGATACACTATTTATTTTCTGCTACAGAAACATTCTTGGAGCTCACAGACTTCTCTAAAATGGTCTATAAAGATTGATTTAGTCTTGTTGTGTATATATATATAAAAATGTATAAAGCTAAATTTCATCAGTATTACTTAGCAATTTGTCACCACTTTGTCATGTTAGCCTGAACATTTCTTATGCCTCAAATCCAAATATTTATCCAATGCATAACACCACAAAGTATTTATTCAGTATTTGACATAGGTTGTGGGGGGTGTTTATAATATCATGGTGACATAAAAGATGTCTTTGAAAACTTGGTATCCCAAACTATTTTAAAATTTTATGAATGCCTGAAACTTCGGGCACTGCAACAGTTTTTGAACATAGTTAAAATCCAGCAGTAGTACACGGTCAATATGGGTCTTGGCTGTTTAAGCCAGCATTTCACCTAACTCTACCCATCTCAGTTGGTCATCTTTTCTCTGCTACTGTGTAGGCTCTCTTTAGAGTCAATATAAATCAAAATTTTTTTCCAGAAGTCATTTCTTCCCCCTTTTATTCAGATACGTCCATCTTTCTGTACTATACATAAAAATAACACTGCATACTGCATACCTTCGCCTTTCAATCTCATTTTTGCAATGCAGAGAAGTTCATGGAGACTGCTAACGCAAAGAAACAGTACCTTATGGAAAACTCACCAAATTTGATTCTATGTGACATATAGATAATTTGGTCATATAATTTGGTCAAATTTACATTAGTTTCCAAATCTTCCAATAGAATTTTTCTTCTGAATCACACCTGTCCCTAATCCAGTCTTGTCTCCACTCTGCTCCTTCTTCTGTCCCATTGTACCACTTGTACCAGATTATAAATCAGACTAATGCCTGAAGACAGAGGAATGAAGTATCAAGTAGATACAGATAGATTTCTCTTTGTTTGGTTTTCAGTATTAATAGACCCTTTGAGTGAAAGTTCAGAATAAAATTTCTACCAAGTCTGAAAAACAAAGTTTACATTAATCATTGCATCTGTTAAACGGTAAGTGGTGGTGGAAGCCATTTGATCAGACATTTAAAGCTACACTGAACATAGGTCTGCAGTGTCAATTATAAGCAGCAATACAGTTTTAGAAAGGGAAAAAGATAAAATAGCATAGAAAGCCTTTTCTGTCACCTTGAATCTAAGAAAACTTTGAAAGCTGGCATGAATAGATCAGGAACCACAATATCTGCTGTTGTAAAGCCAGGAATGCAGTTGCCTGGAAATGAAAGTGTGTCCTGTGTTCAGCAGTAACAGTCATTCTTTTTCCCTCTTAGTAGCTGGTGTGGTGCTGTGGTTTTGACTTTTGGCATGAAGAGTGCTGATAGCACTGATGGTTTTAGTTATGGCTCAAATGTTTAGTCTGACCAAGGACTTTCTGAGTCTCATGTTCTGCCAGTGAGGAGGGGAAGCTGAGAGGAAGCAGAGACAGGATCCCTGGCCCAAACTGACCAAAGAGCTATTCCATACCACAGCACATCATGCCTCGGATGTAAAAACTGGGGGTAGGGACCAGGAAGACTTAGTTCAGTCCTTGGTCAAGCTGGGTATCGGTGGGCAGGTGGTGAGTGATTATATTGTCTTCCCTTGTGGTTTCCCTTATCGTTATTATTATTGATGGTAGCAGCAGTGGTTTATGTATACCTTAGATACTGGACTGTTCTTATCTCAACCCGTGGGAGTTACATTCTTTTGATTCTCCTCCCCATCCCTCCGGGAGTGGGGGGAAGTAGGGGGGAGCTAATGAACTGTGTGGCTGATTTACAGCTGGGCTGAAACCACAACAAAGTGAAAGCCTAAAGTCAGAGAAAACATAATGATTATATGACTAAACTGAGCTGAAATTAAATTCTGGAAGCCTGTTTAATTATTTTTCATTCTACACTAATGGGGGATTAAACATTGGCTGTGGATTTTGTCATATAGATTACAAACTCTGCTCCATGAACAAGTGCTAGATTTTTCTATATTACACTTGCTCAACATTTATGAGAGGAGAGAATGGCACTAACTGACTGGTAACTTCAGAGAACTTCAGAGAGTTATCACAGAGGGATATGACATCATTACTCAGGATGGGTGACATGGTTTACATTAAACTTCAGCATGCAGGAAAGAGCCCAAACCTTGAAATTTCCAAATGACTTAGATACACAGGGCCAAGTACTTCCTGCTTTCATGCTGTGTGTAACAAAGCCAAGAAAAACAAAGGTACAACAAAAGCACTTTTCGTGCTATCTTTAGCAACTATGTTTAAGCAAGGTTCATGCTAAGAGACATTCAGAAATACTGTTAAGTAGCATGTTAGAAGAGTACAGTAAATGTAATAGAAGTGGAAATAGACTATTACTACATTCACACAAGAGGTGACCTAATTTTTTCTAAATCCTTATTGATGCTTTTTTTGTGTTTTTATGGACTGGGTCAATTAATTACATTATTAGGTTTGCAAAATTTAAAGCATGAAGTATAACACATACCTTAAAAACATCTGAAATAGATTCAGAAGTATAGTACAAGGCCAGATGTGAGAACTTTGGCGGGTCAATGCTGATTGCCTCTGCAGTGTGTCTCTGCTAATTGGGAAGCACCCCAATGTCATTTTGCACAAGAAAACAAACAAAACCCCTCAGTATTGTAATGTCAGATGCTTTCTCAGATTTGGCATGGAGGAAGAGGGATGTAGAAGCTGGAACACAATATGTTTCAGACTCACTTTTACTGTTACAATTTCCTTAAAATAATAGCATTCCAGATAAAAATGAGCTCTGTTCAAACACGACAGCACGCAGCTGACTGAAAACATAAACTTTCTGAGTAATAGCTGTTTCAGGTTTGACCGTGCTGTGTAACCAACTACTGATTCCTCCTTACCCCCTTCTTTCATTTGGTATTCCTTCTGCATGCATTATGGTGAGCTTCTGTGTTTTTCTCTGATTTAGTCGGTGGCAAAGTGGTAATGTATTTTTGCCTTTAAATATTTAAAACTTCCCTCTGACTTACAGATCTATTTCAAGTATACTCAACTGTTAAAATATGTATTTTAAACACTCTTGGATGTATTGTCTTTTATACGGTATTATTTTAATCTTTTTGGTACACTAAATGAGTCACATTTTCATAATAAATCAATTAAGCATGCAGACAGTACTTAAAAAATGGTTGTGCACTTTTCAATCCCATTCATTCTTTAACTTACATATATGTATTTGCTCAAGATGAAGTTTATCAACATGAAGCATGCATTTTATACTAATACATAAAAAGAGTAGAAGATTATTAAAACCCTTTGCCCTCCAAATGCAGAAAAAAAGCCCTAACATTGATGTATGTCTCAGTATGAAACTAACTCCAGAATGCTTTTTATCAAGGCTACACTTTCTGTATAGTCATGTTAAATTTAGAAATTTAATTATAGATAATTTGTTTTTATTTGGCTCTTTGCTACTCAGTTTAATTAGCTACAGTGCTTATGGTCCAGTATTATCAACTCAAAACTAGTGATTACATCATCCATAAAATAATAGAGCATGTTTTCAAAATAAAGAAAATAATTTACGTGACATGATGCACTTATATATAGCATGTAGGAGCAAAACATAAGAAATCATCAGCTTTTATTAACCCTAGGTTTTGTTCCTCTACTTTTTCCCTGGCCACAGTGTTAAACACATTCTTAACAAATGGACTAATTTTCTTTTAAGACAATGGTACCTCCAAAAAATAACTTATGCGTTTACATGAAGAGTGACCTAATTTATTTTTTAGGTACATCATAGATAAGGACAAACAAACAAAAAAAATTACAACACAATTTTTAAGAGAGCAAATGTGATGTAAACTGAATATATTCATGATGCAATCAAGCTACTTGATAGCATTTTATAAAATATTGTTGCCTTAGCAAAATATTTCACTGATTTTTAAAATTTTAAACAAGTAAAAGGCATTATTGCAGACTGCAATTTCTCTCCAGCTAGACAATTAGTCTAATTTTCAGAATGTATTTATATCTAGACAACCTACATTTCCATAAGCATTATGAGAAGCAAGGCATCGATGACTCTTGAAATAGTTGTCTTTAAAAATATATCCTGATAGGTTTGTATTAATACTTTTATAAAAGACTTGAGGAAATTGCTGTTAAGGATCATGACCTTAAGGTAGGGTAATTCAACAGACTTCTCTTGGAAAGAGTGGAACCATGCCACCTTAAAATAACATGCACATATTAAAGTTAAAAACAATGTATGAAATTGCATATCTTAAATATAGTCAAACTTTCAGTAAACTGTTTTACATATGCTAATAATAACAAGAGCTACAGTGTCATCTTTTACAGTAAAATTCTTTCTATGAGAGCTTTTTTAACCTTTGCTTTCACTACTATTGACCCATCATTTAATAAGTCAATGTCTCTTTGAACCTTATTAAAGTATGTGAACAAACAATTCTGTATGTACATGGGGCTGTGTTCTGAGGGTAACCTATTCTGGAATGTTCACTCTCTTGTTGCAAAAGTCATAGGAATATGTTAGAGCAGTTGTTTTGTAGACTCCCAATTAAAGACTCATTTCTTCTTTTTTTTCTTTTTTTTTTCTGAAACTGAATTAACAGTTTTGATAAGACATGAAGCACACTTCACACTAAGCATTCTTTTCACTGTCAGTTGTCAAATAATAGAAGATATTTTCTCCCTGAGAGTGAAACCACTGATGATACAATTGCCTCTCTTTGGCAGATCATATTTTTCAGGACTTTAATATAGGTGTGAATATTACTTTATGTATAGGTCATGAGTCCATTACCTGAAGTCTTGATTAGAAAGCAGAAGGAATGTGGTTTAATGAAAGGACAAAAACCTTGGCAGGACTGTTGGTCATTCATTTTTGAGATTTGAATGAGGATGATCATGACTGAGAAGGGGAAGCTGCACCATGTAAATAACAATGCAGTCAAAGATATACTGACAGGTAAAATAATCACTGGAAAAAAACTATATGAAAACAAACAGAAAAAAAAAATCATATCAGGTTTAGTGAGCAGCTAGATAAGACAATGTCATGGTTTAAGCCCAGCCTTAAGAAGAACCACAGAGCCGCTATCTCACACCCCTCACATTCCTCCCCCCGCTCCTAAAGGAATAGGGAGGGCAGTCGAATGAATGTAACTCCCACGGGTTGAGATAAGAACAGTCCAGTAACTAAGGTATAACACAAAACCACTACTGCTATTAGCAATAATAATAATGATAAGAGAAATAACAAGGTAAGAGAAGAGAAGAGAATAGAATGGCTCACCAACCCGCCCACCGATACCCAGCCCGACTGAACAGTGATCTAACCCTTCAAGGTAACTGCCTCCAGGTTATATAATGGACATGATGTGCTGTGGTATGGAAAAGCTCTTTGGTCAGTTTGGGTCAGGTGTCCTGTCTCTGCTTCCTCCCGACTCCCCCTCCTCCCTGGTAGAACACGAGACTCAGAAAGTCCTTGGTCAGACTAAACAATACTGAGCCATAACTAGCTGTTCCCAGGCTCAAAGTCAAAATCAGAGCACTGCACCAACTGCTAAGAAGAAGAAAAATGACAGCTATGCTCTGAGCCCAGGACAGAAAAGCAAGAGGAAAAACAGCATTTGAAGGTGAAATGGATGGGTTTTTTTTACTTTTTTCCTTTTCCCATAACTGATGAAAAGAGAATATGTGCTTAATTGACAGAAGGCAAAACCCAAAATAAAGTTTTCTCTGTGCAATGCATAAATAGTAGACTTTACTATGTCATCATGCAGTCTGAACTTCATATTTAGAAAAAAATGATTGTCTATTTTCCACAGAAAATAGTAGCCTGAACTAATGAAAAGATACAAAGATCAGATCTTACATGATTGTGTCAATGAAAGAAAGAGGTAAAATAACATGAGAGTTATATCAGCGTTATTCCAGAGACAAGATCTTTTCTACAGGATGATTCAAATTGTGCATTCTGGGCTGCTTCTGCAGGCATCATGATATACCAGTGAAGTTCATATCAGGATTCTTACTCAACACAGCCTTGGTGATAGAGTGTGAAAAAAACCAACATAAACCACCTTTTATTTCTTTTAATGTGAGGAGAAAGAGCCTGCCAATGAAATTAATAAGACAGTAAAATTTTTTTTGACATAGTATATGAATCACCAAAGGAACCCAGTGCTGTAATATTCAGTAATGTTAACATTCATTAGGAGAAGTGCAAAGAAAATGCTCAAAGTTAAGTCAGATCTTCCTGAATTTGAGTGACATCAGGCGTTATAGATGCCAACCTGATGAAGTTTAACCATGACAAGTGCAAGGCCCTACACCTGGGTCAGACAAATCCCAGGCACAGGTACAGGTTGGGCAGAGAAGAGATTCAGAGCAGCCCTGTGGAGAAGGACTTGGGGGTGTTGGTCGATGAAAAAATGAACATGAGCTGGCAGTGTGCACTCGCAGCCCAGAAATACAAACATATCCTGGGCTGCATCAAAAGGAGTGTGACCAGCAGATCAAGGAAGGTGATCCTGCCCCTCTGCTCTGCTCTCTTGAGACCTCACTTGGAGAATTGTGTACAGTTCTGGTGTCCTCAACATAAAAAGGACATTAAACTGTTGGAACAAGTCCAGAGGAGGGTCACGAGGATGATCAGGGACTGGTCCACCTCCTCGATGAAGACAGGCTGAGAAAGTTGGGGCTGTTCAGCCTGGAGAAGAGAAGTTTGTTTGGAGACCTCATAGCAGCCTTCCAATATCTGAAGGGGGGCCTCCAGCGATGCTGGGGATGGACTTTTCATTAGGGACTATAGTGATAGGACAAGGGTGACGGGCTCAAACTCAAACAGGGGAAGTTTAGATTGGATATGAGGAAGAAATTCTTTGCTGTGAGTGTGGTGAGGCACTGGAATGGAATGCCCAGGGAAGTTGTGAATGCTCCATCCCTGGCGGTGTTCAAGGCCAGGTTGGACAGATCCTTGGGTGGCATGGTTTAGTGGGAGGTGCCCATGACAGGGGTGTTGGAACTAGATGATCTTAAGGTCCTTTCCAATCCTAACTATTCTATGATTCTATGATTTGTTACTTCTTGTTGGGAATGCATATATGCCTGCCATTTCAGTCAAGAGTTTCTACAATTTGTTTGCGCATTGCTTCTTAGCAGGACCCTTAGTTCTTAATCCAATAGACAATACTATGAGTTAGAAAGTCTGTTGGTTTCTCTCGAATTTGATCAGCTTTAGCGGAATTTGTGTAAAAGTATAAAGGTGAGGTATATTTCATGACCTAGTATGTAAAGTCATCACAGAAAATTTCAGGGATGAGCTTCTGATAAATAAATTGGTTTATGTTTCTTATCAAGGGAAGCAGTTCCCAAATTGGGTAAGGTAGGGGACGTATCAAGCTTGTAAGCTTTGCAGAGTAACTGACCCTCCTAGGAAATGAAGAGAAGGAAGTACCAGTATTGGACTCCTGATGTGCACTTCAAATGCTGCAAAATGCTTGATAATAATTTAATAAGTTTTCCATCTTTCTCTGACATGATCTATGGCTGTACACAGTTTTTTGAACTAGATAGGTAGTTATTCTTGAAGGGAGGAATTTCTGAAGTGTCTCTATCCCGGAAGCAGGGTGTAAGAATTTTCTAACAAAAACTAACTGCAATAAACAAGAGGTAGGAAATAACATATGGGAAATACCTGTTGTGTCACTGAAGCAAGTGCTGCTTGACTAGTTATCCTTCTCTTCTTGAAATGTCAGAGGCTAGAACAGCTGTCTGCACTAAAATTGAATGGAGACAGAATGAACATTTCTGTATCATAAACATAGTATCTTACATTTCCTATACCAAATCTACTAATGCTATTGCCCAGTCCCTCTTCATCTGATGTCTCATTTCCTCAGGAGTACATTTTTTACATGCTGCTGTGTTCTGTGTTCCTTAGTAAGCAAGATGTACCCTTAAATGATATGGAAGGGCTGATATTTACGTATCAAGACCTCGTTCTCTACAAAGCTTGTATTATTCCTACAACTATTGCACATATATCTGATCAGTCACAATTACCATAAAAAAAGACAAAATGAATGCAAATTTATTTTGATCAGCTCAAGGCTAATGTCAACCTTCTCTAGTTGCAACTTCATTTCTGGAGATATTGCTGACTCCTTCCAGGATCACATTTCTGCAGATGAGCACAAACGCTTGGTTTTCTTTTGTGTCTGTGATCTCAGAGGTGAATTCCTGTGAGCCTCCTTGGAATCTGACTCTTGGCACTTCTGTTCCAAGAACTTTCTAATTCTCACTTGAATACAATTTGCAGAAATAAGAAACATCTATACCCAGAGCTGACCTTCAACAGAAGACTAAATATCCTGTACAACCTTTATTTAGTTAATATATTTCATAAATTAAGTTCAAAAATTGGATGCAATCCCAAATGTCACCTTTTAGCAGTTTCTAAAATATGTCTAGTAGTCAAGCTGATTTTTGCTTGTATGTTGCAAATCTGCTTATCTGGGACAGACGCTCAGTTTACCAAAGTTAACTCTACTAAATGAAGCTGCAGCTGTTTATACTAATTCCTTATCTCATTGAAACTCTGAAGAGTTAGTTTTCCAGCTTTCTAATAATATGCAATTTTAATTTTGCTGAAAAGTGTCAGGATTTATTTCCAGGCATTAAGAACAACTGTATTCAGAGAAGTCACACAACAATTACTCTATTTTATCCTACTACCTACTGGGCAAGCCGACAGGGACATAGGCACCTTGACATTTGCATGAAATATTTTAATCTTCTACCAGACCTTTCAGCAGTGGATTAAGGACAGTATATGGTCTGTATTAGGCTGCATGGCACTAATGACTAAAATAGGTTCTTTTATTACACTCAGTAAAGGACATATATGCAGTAAATCAGAAAGCTAACTTTTTTCAAGTTTCTCATAATGCATTGGAAACCTAAATACTGGCAAGAGACATTTCTGTCTCCTTCTGATTATATATTTTTAAGATTTATAGACCATTTATGTATGCATCTGTTAAATTGTATCTTTCATACTTTGTTCACTTTTAGCTATCCTAAGCAGGTAGAAAAAAACCCCCAAACTCAGAATAAATGAGGAGTAGAGCAATGGGAATGAAAGAAATGATGGTAAATCAGGCTTATGACAAAAAAAGAAAAAAAAAAAAAGGGAACTAAACTAACTAAATTTGGGCTTGTGTAATCTTAACAAATAACTATGAGTACATGATTACCTTAGATAAATAAGAACTGTGTGGGTATATGAATACCTTATATAAGTATATGAAAGGTAGGAACACAAAAGGCAAAGAAAAATTGTTTATTCTGCTAAGCCTGATGAAAAATATTCAGTTTTATCTTAAAAAGTCAACAAAGTTCTTGGAATTTATATTTTAAATACCATAAGGATCCTATTTAATTAAAAATCTACTAAATTTAGTGCATTCATTTATAATGCCTGATGATCATGGATAGACTTTTATAAGTCAGGATATCAACATTTATTCTGATAAAACATAACGCCAAATGGCATATTCTTTTTATAGATTCCCTGTCACTTCTAATTCATCTGTATACAAAGAAAAAGAACATTGCAAAGAAAACCTTTTTAGCAAAAGAATGTAAAAAGCCCTGATAGTACTGTGCAAAGTGTGTTTGATTCAGAATTCAAAGATTAATTCTGCATCCATCTAGGTAAAGTATTTGCATGTTTTGAAATGAAAATGCAGGTTCTGGATTGTTAAGGGTTTGTGTGCCGTAGAGTGTAAACATGGATTTGGTTAACATCAGTAAATTTGAATATATAAGAGAAGAAACTTATTTAACATTTAGACTGGCTAAAATTATTTGCCATTTTAATTGGCAACAGCTTTCCATGAAAAGACATTTCTTGACAACAGGCAAAATTCTTAAATGAAGAGCAACCATCCAGGATTTCAATCCTTTAAGAGATACTTACTGTTAATGACACTTCTGTACCCCAGGCATCCTATAGCAGAGTCTCAGGCTTTAAGTCCGATGGAGTAATTTATTTACTTTGTACAGCAATCAAAGCATCTATAACTGGTTGCTTCTGGATGCTCAAACAAAGAAATCCCTGAGTAATTATACCCTTAAAATCTATGATTCCTGCCCCTCATATGGGCAATAATTTAATATAATAATAATATAGGGGCAGGGGTCTTCTTATTCTCCGTTGGTTCTCTTCACTGCCTTTAGGCAAACTGTTTCTCCATTTCTTCTTTTACCTTTAAAGTTGCAGTTTCTGCTGACCAGGGTAGTGGCCTTCTTTGCTTCCTTATCTTGTGTCATGACCCAGGTATGGAGCCTCTTGCTACTTAAATAGGTAAAATTTCAGCATATCCAGGTGAAAGTTCACTTACTGTATTTACAGCTGTTTAGAAAGACATCAGTGTTTTAACAGTCTCAGCTGTGACAAAAGCCCACTTGTGAAATCTTTACTCTCAGAGTCCTTACAAAGGCAATTTACAGTACGACATCTACAGCTTTTCATGCTTATACTTGCTAAATCCCATTGGCTTTCAGAAGGTAGAAGACCCTACAGTCTGCAAAACCAGGACTGGACATCCATAATTTGATACATATTTTCTGTTAATTTTTATCCTTCTTTTTCTTCATCATCATCATCATCAACATCATCTAATGTTAAGGTCAAAATGGACCTCAAAGATCATCTTGCTCAAAAACCCCTGCCACAGGCAGGGACACCTTCCCTGGTTACTCAAAGGTTCAGCGAACCTGATCTTGAACACTTTCAGGATGGAACAGCCACAACTTCTCCAGACAGCCTGTGCCAGTGCCTCACAACTCTCACAGTAAATGACTTCTTCCTAATAGCTAATC
Organism: Bolborhynchus lineola; assembly: GCA_025448015.1. Classification (NCBI taxonomy): domain Eukaryota; kingdom Metazoa; phylum Chordata; class Aves; order Psittaciformes; family Psittacidae; genus Bolborhynchus; species Bolborhynchus lineola. The sequence continues at coordinate 24,077 of JAOEHX010058688.1, forward strand.
TATAACTACCCTCTTTCAGCTTAAAGTCAATCCCCCTGGTCCTATCACTACATGCCCTTGTAAAAAATCCCTCCAGCATTCTTGTAGGCCCTCTTTAGGCACTAGAAGGTTGCTGTAAGGTGTCCCTGGAGACTCTTCTTCTCCAGGATGAGCAGCCTCAGCTCTCTCTATTTGTCTTCATAGGAGAGGTTCTCCGCTTCTCTGATTATCTTCAGGTACTCCTATGGACTTGCTCCAACGGGTCCATGTCCCTCTTGTGTTGGAGGCTCACAGTACTCCACATGGGGTCCCACAATAACAGAAGAGGGAGAGAATCACCTCCCTTGGCCTGCTGGTCACGTTCTTTTGAAGGCAGGAAAGGAAAGGAAAAAGCATGTAAGTTGTACTTCCTTTCAACACCTTAGTTTATCATTGTTAGGCAATTTTCAGTGTCAGGAGAAAATATAATATGTAGTCGTCTCACACATGTGTCTAATAGAGTATGCTATAAGTACTCTCTTTGTTGTAAATGACTACTTTAGTGAAAGTGTTATTTTGCATGGGATGTTACTGGGGAAGCTGACTGAGGAGCATGATTCGATTTACAGATGATGACAAGAAAATTGATATAATCAATAAATAAATAAAGCTACAAGATTATTAGATAAATTGTTTTCTATTTTCCAATCTCAAACACTTTTTAATTTATTTTGTTAATACTTTTCCGTGAATGAAATCTTTGGATTTGAGATAAGTTAGATCTCAACCTTATTTACATGCTAATAAGACATTTCTGTTTTGATCATTCTTTTAAGATCTGCTCAAATTCAAAATACAATTGAAAATCTGTGAGAAACAAAAAGGGTTACACCGCATAATAACTTCTGAAAAAGTCCCAGGCAAGCTACAGGTAGGGCAGAGAAGAAATTCAGAGCAGCCCTGCAAAGAAGGACTTGGGGGTGTTGGTCAATGAGAAAATGAACACGAGCCTGCAGTGTGCTCTTGCAGCCCAAAAAGCCGACCGCATCCTGGGTTGCATCAAAAGGAGTGTGACCAGCAGGTCAAGGGAGGTGATCCTGCCCCTCTGCTCTGCTCTCTTGAGACCTCACTTGGGGTATTGTGTGCAGTTCTGGTGTCCTCAATGTAAAAAAGACATGGAACTGTTGGAGCAAGTCCAGAGGAGAACCACGAGGATGATCATGGGACTGGAGCACCACCCTTATGAAGACAGGCTGAGAAAGCTGGGGCTGTTCAGCCTGGAGAAGAGAAGGCCACGTGGAGACCTCATAGCAGCCTTCCAAGATCTGCAGGGGTACTCCAGGGATGCTGGGGATGGACTCTTCATTAGGGACTGTAGTGATAGGACAAGAGGTAACAGATTCAAACTTAACCAGGGGAAGTTTAGATTAGATATGAGGAAGGAGTTCTTTACTGTGAGTGTGGTGAGGCACTGGAATGGAATGCCCAGGGAAGTTGTGAATGCTCCATCCCTGGCAGTGTTCAAGGCCAGGTTGGATAGATCCTTGGGTGGCATGGTTTAGTGGGAGGTGCCCATGGCAGTGGTGTTGGAACTAGATGATCTTAAGGACTTTTCCAACCCTAACTATTTTATGATTCTATGATTCTATGCCCCTTCCCTGTGAAAACCACAAATTTGTATTAACAGTGCATGCAAGTCTTCATGTTTCTTTTCTGTGAGCCAAATAACATATACATTTCCATGCCACTTATATGTATATCTTTCTTCCAAATCTGTGCATAAAGAAATATAGATAAACAAGGGAGAAAATTAATCACTGATGTACACTACAAATGAAATTCAGTTTTTGTAAAGAGAGCTATGAATAAAAATCCAGCATTGTTCTTTCTCCCTGACTTGACTTCTGATTTTTAGGAATCTGTTTTGAAGAAATGAAATTATTTCAGATATTTCATAATTTTGATGATGGATTGAAAAGTTTTAGTTTGAATAATAAACTCTAAGGATCCATCGTTCAATTTAAATTAAGTACTTTATCCAAGATTAACAATGGAAAAGATTTTGCTCACCTGAGGTACAATTAAGTGGAAACTCCTGCTACGTTTCTGTAGGGTTTTCCCCTTTACTGAAGCCCAATGAGGTAAAAGACATGTACTGTAGGTGAATTTGCACTGTTAGAGTCAATAAACATTGTCCCTTTAATGATCCATAATCTCTTCATATTTAATCAAACTCAGACTGAACGATGATATCCATACTAAATGCTCAGTCCTCAGTGAGGAACGAGCAGTCACATATTGATAAACAAGTGAACTTTGATTATATAGAGACTAACCAAATACATTGTCCTTTGACTTTCATAAAAGAATTAAGTCAGCATCATAGAGAATCCTTGGTCCGCTTATGTGCACAGGGTGAAATTCTGAGCTGCTAAAAAACTTGAGTGGAGGTTTGTTCATTTACAGATTTAATCAAAGTCCTCTAGAATCAGCATTACAGCATTATTCCTTATTACTATAATGAAACCAGAGCACTGCTAGACACAATGGCTATAAATCAGTCCTCTACTAGTCCTTCTTTGCCATGTAGAGCCACAAAAATTAGACAATGGGAAGTAGTGGAAATTCGGCCAGTAGATTTATATGAAGTCCAAACTGCTCTACAAGGCTCTTCTAGATCTTCTTCTCTGATCTTTAATGACTTACATTCTTTTGCTTTCAGCTTGTCTCAATATTGTTACAACTTCAGTACTGCCTATTACACAAGCATCTCAGTATACTTTACCAGCATGTGTTGAAACCCACCATGTTCTGCAGCTTGCACTTAAAAACCTCACTGTCTTAGGAGTGCTTAAATATTTAACAGTGTAAAAAATTCTGCATAATAACTTAGCAATACTTGAAAATATTTAAGAAGCTACAGAGCACTGGATTTTTTTTAACTTGTAAAGGCACCATTTTCTGTGTTTTGCAGACAAAGGGGAGAGTTCAAAGTTACATTATGGCATTAAGTGCTCAGTGAGGACTTTATTTCATTTCCAGTAGGAAGTAGTGGGGAAGCATTCTCCTCGAACCCTCTTATATTAGTTTACTATATCATATTACCAGGAATAAAGCATAATTACATTCAGAAGTAATCGAATTAATCTGATATCTTTCTTATCCTGAGAATAAAGAAGGAATTCACCGTTTCAAGCAAGTAAATTATCTAAACAAGCACATCAGTTTTATTCCATTCTAGCCAGGAGGTCTCAGCTCTGCAACAAAATCTGACATCCCAAGATGAACTATTTTCTGTTTTATTAAATTAAGCACTGATTGTAGATAACAGTTTAAAAAAAAAAATGTTTACAGCACTTTTTAGATATACTGAAACTGTATAAGAATTATAGCAAATTATTTTCATTTCCTTTCACTTGTGGGCCTCAGCTTTGAATGAGACATATACTTTCCAAAACCAATGGTGTGACATATGCTGGGAGGATCCAAAAGAGTTAATGTAGAGAAAATGTCTGCTGAATAAACATGGAAAAAACGTGCAACAAAAACGAAACTTTCAAAAAAGAAGGAAAATGTTTCCACATGATTTTTATGAAAGTTGACAATGAGAAAAAGCCTGAATTATCTGTTCAAGCAGCTCTCTTCTAAACTCTCAAGAATTTAATAATTTTTAGTCTGGTTACCTAGTCTATTTTGCTGATTTTTGGAATGCCACCCTAGATTCCCAACTTTATAAGTAGGTTACTTATGTTTGCTACAAATAAGTAATCAATATAAACAGAAGAGAATAATTAATCTTAATGATAAAAAGATAAGAGTATATACTTAACTGAACAGACCAACAGCAAGAACAATTCCAACAAGTGAAATATTTTGTGAATATTTATACAAAACTAAGGCAGAGAGGATTAGTCTAAGGAGTAACCAGATACAGGAAATTCTAGAAGAATATTTTGCAAAAAGAACACTTGGGTTTATTAAAAAATATGTCAGCCATTTTTGTTTAAAGTGATTATTTTGCAGTGTGGATAACATGGGAAACGTGTAAGATAATAGTTTCTGGTTTTCATACTACTCTGACAGTCTGCTGTTAAATACACTAAGTGGGACAATCTAACAGGGTTTTAAAAGATATCATCTGTTTGTGAGGTGAAACAAATACTTTTCTAGACCTATATTTCTAACTCTGTCTTCTACATGGTATGCATCTTTCTTTGGAACTGAACCACACGTAGCAGAGGATTTTTACAATTAAGTATTTTTGGGAAGCTCACTAATTCTGCATGTAGGATAATAAGAAAATAACGTGTAATTCTTTGAATATTAATGCATTAACCATATCTTCTTTCTGAGGAAGTTGCTCATAATATTCGGTATAATTCTTGCTTCTGACAAGATTTATAATCTCAGCCTCTTCTATATTAATACATTCATCCTTCTTCATCCACCTTTCTCCTTTAAGAATGTTTCCATGTCTTTGTATATTGTATTAAGAAGATAGGACCTCTAACCCTAATTAACACCATTGGACACACCTACACTGTTGTACTGAGATGATCTCTCTCAATCCTCCTTCCCCAAACTCTTCTTGTACTGGAAGTCATGCAATTATGTAATTACTATGGAACTGAAGTGGGGTAGCAATGCTAGAGGTGAGTTAATACAAATATTAACCTGGTTTTAGAGATGAGTTATCCCTGTTTATATGATGTCAAGCTAAATCCAAGTAGGAGCACACTGGACTCCCATCAGCTGAAAGAATATTATGTAGATACTCTGGAAATTTAATCTTTCCACCTGGAATCCTGCCAGATTTATCATCAGAACTTAAAAATACAGCAAATAATCCATTTGAGTTGAGTAAAATAAGTTTTAAATTTAAAGCATTATTACTACTGTTACTGTACCTTAGCACATATATAATCCAGCCATGTCATTTACAGCCAAGCTCTGTAATGCCATTCTAGTCTTTGTGCAGTTCAAATCCTATTGTTTTTTTTTTTTTTTTTTAACAGAAATTTTGATTTAACAGAGTGGTAAAATTTCAACCTCAGAAGACAGACTCCTGATGAAAGGAATTGTGTGCACCTTTCATAAAAAAGAGGTCAGAATCTGAAACAATGTTAATTAATAAAATTGTCTCAAATAATTTGAGAATCATTGATATTATGTTTTATTATGCACAATACCTCCTCACCTGCATGGTGAAAATGTCATAACCAGAGAAGAAAAGGGCATATTAGGTCTCATTTCATTTCTAAAACCTTCTCAACAAAGATTTTATCAGTGTGTTTTCTTTTTGCCTTTTTTCTTTGCAAAAAATTGAGGCTGCCTGTCTAAAGGAAGTGCAAACAGAACCTACATTGCAAAAACAAGGCAGGTGCTTTTGTCAGCATGCTACTCTTCCTTGATGCTTGGTTGCTCTCCACAGCTCACATTTAACTGATAAACCTTACACATGTTAATGTCTGGACTGTGAATGAAAGGATTCAACACTGTATGAAAGTTCAGATTTATTCATATGAAATGGACAGTGGCATAGGAATTTTTTTAAGCCATTTTCTATAGGTTGCCCATAACTTATTTGAAGTCATCAACCTCACATATAACTAACAACCTCACATATAAAGCACAATAAATACATCCTACACAGAAACTGCTGATAAAAGAATAATGAGAAGTAGGAATGTATTCCTTCTGTTTGAAAGCCACAGAAGAAGTCCTGGTTATGTTTTGAAAAAAAGAAAGTTGTGGTTAAGTGTTTAGTAATATCTTGGAAAAGAGCTGCAAAATGTCAGATCAAGATCAAGTCACTTGGAATCCTTATGAAGAACACGCAGAGATTCAGTAGCTATTACTCCAGCCTATAAGGTTAAATTAAAGCCACAACCCCCTGAAGTTTGGCCACACCACACAGTGGCTTTGTATTGAGGCTAGATTTCAGTTTTCCCAATCCTCTTGTATGTGCAGCTGCATAAAGTGTGAATAAGCAGTCTTTATGTGTTGCTCATTAATTTCAACCCCAAGGAACATATTTTATAAACTTGAACACAGTATCAGAAATGATTGCAGCACACAATTTGCTTTATTGCTATGCTAGCCAGTTCTAAGAAGAAATTTCAATCAGTAAGAACCAGAGCCAGGTAATCATGAGTTCAACTTAGTTCTGACAACTCCTTGTGTGAATTCTAGTATGTTATTCAAATGCTGATTTTCTAAAGGGGACTCTTAGTTTGGACACTTTTCTTCTTGGTCACTTACCTTCTGAGATTTAGCACAAAATCCTGGTTTCATTGAAATCCTTTCAAGTTTTATGTTCACAGAGGTCAAAATTTCACCTCTATGTTTTTTGTTTGAGAGTACTGAATACTCACTCTGTTGACTTCTTCTGGTCAGCAGTTTAGCATTTCTACAACAGGCCCTTTCTCCAAGTCAGCATTTTATTAACATTTTCACCATGGGATAAACATTTAAAAAGAAAAGTTTTTGTTTCCAGTTACATTGGAGAAGATTAACATTAAACCTAGTAGTTAGGAAAGTAACACAAAGTTGTGAGTGAAAATTATACTTAAGGCAGGGTTTTGACTGTTTTCTCACAAGGATTCCAACCTTCTCTCCAAATATTGTGCATACCTCATGGACATTTTTTGCAACAGTAATCAATAGGTACTATGATGAATAACAGCAGAGCAATAAAATACTCTTTTTAGCTTCTAAGACCCAAATTCACAAATCCATTTTTTTTTTTTAACACAGCCATTTATGTGTTTAACTGTCAGACACTAACTACGATTATTTCTTGCTATGACAAGTTTTAATGCAATGGCACAGGAAAAGGAATGCGTATAGGATTTATTTTTCTTATACTTGTATACAGAGTTGCAGCTTCAGATGCCTGTCTCTATGCTTCTGACTTCATAGCCCATCCATAGAAATGACAATGCAGACTGTTCAGGTGATTTGCTAAACAATTATGAACTCTGCAGAACAAATTCACTCAATTCAACCTTTTAGCTGGTCTTTTTCAACAAAATACTGAATGTTAAAGTTTGAACCTGAAGCATATTTTTTCTGTTGTATGCTTGTAAACTTTTAATCTGTTATAACTGAAGAAACAGCATCAAATATGGACTGATATAACGTACTGATGTTTCAGTTTCTCAGTGTAGTATATGGGACAGAACTGAAAATTCATTTGGTGCTTCCAGACCATAATGAACATGCCTCTCTGTCAGCTATCAATCATTCTTTTGTAATTCAGAGTTTTTGTTTTGCAGCTTGCTTAAAGAACCCAGCCTTGGTATAGGTGCAAGGTAAATTAAGAGGTATTATTTCTGCTGTGTAGTCTTGTATTATACTCTCCTGCACTATGTGTAGTGCAATTGCTGACAACAGACACTTATTAAGCAAGAAAATTTTAGAGTGAAGAAACAAATCAGGCACTCAAATCCTGTAGCTGAGGTTCTTGGACTCTCCACTCTAAACACCTTGAAAGTCTATTTACCCACTTAAATTTCTTAGACAGTCTAACCAATAAGTGGCCATGAATAAGAATCACCCAAGAGAAATATGAGTTTAGGCATTTAATTTGATAAATTGTCAAAATTCAGCCCATAAAGATGTAACAAAAAAAAAAAAAAAAATAAAGTGTTTCAACCAACTTACTTATATGGTGTATTTGCCATGTGTAAATATCATGGGAATTATTTGATTATTCTGATTCTATTGATTGTTCTTCAGGTGTCCGGATATAGTAATTGAAACACATCAACAATCATCAAGTCTTGAAATGGCTTTATTCAAATTCAGTGGCTTCATTATTATCTGCTCTCTTTATGCTTAATTTTGCATTCTGTAGGTTCTTCGAAGTTCAGTACATACACATAATGCAACTTTGAAATTCTTATCTCTCCTTTAAACAAATTGTGCTGTGGATACAAATTAAGCCATCAAGCAAAGAAAACAGCAAGACAGCCTCACATAATACTGGTTTGATTTACGTTGGTCATAAAATATCAATCATAATTTTAAAGCAATTTCTTAAAAATACCATTATAATCACCTTTTAGGAAAAATTACTTCAGAATGATAGAATAATGCATGAAAAGAAAATAAAATTGTCTATTTGCTTGAAGAATTATAGAAAACTGTGAAGCTATCTCTATAATTCTTAGGATAATTTTATTTCATACAAACAGAGTGAAAAAATGGAGAAATAGAAAGATTATAATGGGAACTTAAAAAGCAAGGAACTAAGGGCAAAATCAATCCCTCTTCTCCCCACACTACTTTCTACATAAATGAAACAGACTGGAAGATGTGTCTAATGTCTAGCAGAAACAGATTTGCTCCCCAAAATTCCCATGTAGCTTTAGCCTTGGCACCATAAAATGTATGGTGAATCCTTCTCCTAAATGTACTTTGTCAGGTTTTGAAGAATCAGTTAACAGGCTGGAAAATAGTTCCTTTTGCTCTGTTTATAAGACACAAACTTCATGAAAAAGTCATACAGTGAGCCCCACCTGCATCACCTTCCTTACCCAAAATAAGGTTTAAAATGAGTCTTTAAAAACCTGCCTTATGGTTGAATTTCTCAGTGATTGATTGTTTTTTTTTCTGATCCATTTTTAAGAAGAAAGATACAGAGATTATGATCTCGCTTCTGAACTACTTTCCAGTTAAGGGATAAAGAATGAAACATCTGTTCCTTGTTCCCTTATACCTCTTTCCTATATCCATATTTTTCACATATTTTTTAAGTACTTTGTGATATTTGTTAGAATAATAATACCACTATCTGTAGCAAGAAAAAAGGGGTTAAAAAAGAAAATAATATCTTTATGAAATTATTAGTATTGTATTCCTTCACTGCTTAGTGTAGTCTCTTGTGTGACAATAATTAGGTACTAAAATGTAGCCAGATTATTGCTGAGATCTCTTTTCTTACACCATTTGACACCTAATTAGGTGTTAAATTCATAAATTAAGTCATTCTAAATAGGCTTTAGAACCCAATATATTTTAACACTCCAAGATTTTTCATTCACTTCATAATAATGTGATACAGTTCATCTGCATCCCAAAATCAATCCTTCTGAATGAATCAGCCAGGAGAGGTTCAAAACTCATACAACATAAATGGTCCCTTAATGATGAGTTGAGTGTACAAGGATATATGCCAAAACATGTATGCTTAGGACATTTTAATAGGTGTAATAAGTAATGCATGAATGTCTGTTGCCTTTGGCTCTGGTGGAAGTAGCAGTACTAAATACAGTGTGAAAGAAAAACAAGAAAAAAGGCCATAGCAGAATAAAGAGAAGCTATAACAAAAAAGACCCTAAGCATATTTATTCATCCTACATATCTACTAAGTGAAACAGCAAATGTGTTTCAAGCTAGATTTTCTGAATAACCAAATTTTATCAGAAGAGAGATGTCTGACTGAAGTTACTCTATTTATTCTCTTTCAAGCACTTCCAGTTCACTTAAGCTAACCTATTTCCTCTTTCTTTGAGTGTCATATTCTCAGACATAGACTAAACTAAAGTATTTCTTGATTTGTTCTGTGTCTTAGGTCATGGTCAAATCTAAATGTTCTACAACTGCCATTTACTCATAATTTTGATTGAAAAAAGAAAAAGAAAGAAAGAAAAAGAAAGAAAGAAAGAAAGAGAAAGAAAGAAAGAATGAATGAATAGTGGTTTACATACATTGTCAAAACAATGTATGCATTATATAATTAATGATATGTGGAACATATTAGAACCTGGCTGATATTTTCATGCATATACTGTGACTGCCAGAATAAAAGCAAAAAACCTTCTTTGTGTTAATGCATTGAGCATGAATACACAAATGTATAATTGTAACAGAGCCATGATGGTAGCATTCTGGCTGGAACACATGATGCTACAACATAAAAATTCTTATAAACAAAAAAGCAAGCCACATACATGAAATGCTGGTTTTATAGCCATTATCTTTACACACCAATGAAATATTGACTTTGCTTTAATGGTAGTATTCACATTATTGCTATTATTCTGTGAAAGAACCAACCCCAAATGGCTGAGGAAGCAAGGAAAATGATGCAAGGAAAATAAGGTTTTCCACTTTTGCCTTTAGTGTTATGTATTAAAATAGGTTTGCTTGCGGAAAATATTCAGAATGAATCAAAGGAATAATGCATCAAACTTTTTTTGAATAAGTAGAAAGAAGTACTCTTTCACTTACAAGATTCAAGAAATATTCAGACTGTATATGTACAGTAATCTCCTTTACGACATTTTTGGATTGCCTGGGTTTTACCTACCACCTTGTATGACTCTAAGAATACCAGAATTATGGCTCTAAAAAACATTGAAGATTCAGTAGCAAAATTTTGCTCTCATTTCAGACCCTTTGGAGCCCCTAATTGGCCTCCGCATGGACGAAAAGCGGCAATGTGGCTTTGAATTCTGTCTCTTCATTGCTTTGACTCCAAAGACAGTGTCTGCTTTTTAAAAAGTGGAAAAGAATAAGGAGTTGTACTAATATCTACATTTAAAATAAGAAGCATAACTGACCTAACATGATCACAGAACAATAATTTTGAAAGACTAAGACTCTCTAAATTATTCTTGTTTTGCATTTATGTTGTGTATGCACAAATTTATTTAGCTCACAAACAACTGGCAATGTGTCCTGGGTTCGGCAGTAGCAGTCATTTTTCTCCTTCTTGGTTGTTGGTGCAGAGCTGTGTTTCTTTTTTTTTTTCTGACTTTCAGCTTGGGAACAGTGTTGATAACACCAATGTTTTGGTTACTGCTTAGAATGTTTTGGTCTG
>JAOEHX010058694.1:0-14220 GCA_025448015.1 Bolborhynchus lineola
GCCGAAAGTCAAAACCACAGCACTGCACCAGCTACTGAGAAGGAGAAAAATGACTGCTACTGCTGAACCCATGACAGCACTTTTCAGGAAAAATTGTTTTTTCTTATCAAAATGGCATCAACACAATATATGGTTTTGTCTGGTGATGCTGATATGTATCCAAATAAAACAGGCTGAAGTTATGTAATTAATACCCTTAGAAAACACTATGCATTTTTAAATAGAAGAATGTTGTCTGAGTACCACTGAACAGCAGATTAATGCCAGGAGTTTCTATGTCTTTAATGCAATTTAGAACATAAGTAACATTAACACCAAGGATTTAATATATATAACATCATGCAAAATGGCAGAATTAACACAAAACAAAACAACTTTGCCTTCCTTTTGTTTAATTTAATGAATTGTTTAATTTGTTTAATTTAATGAATTCCCACTTGTGTTTTCCCCCTGCACTTTTGTGCTGGTTTTGGCTGGGATGCAGTTCATTTTCTTCATAACAGCTAGTATGTAGCTATGCTTTGGATTTTTGCTTGAAAACACAGTTGATAATGCAGGGATGTTTTATTATTGCTGAGCAGAGCTCACTCAAAGTCTTTCCTACTTCCTAGACAATATGACTTCAACTACCTCTCTAGGAAGCCAACTCAGTGTTTGACCTCCCTCTAGGTAAAGAAATGTTTCCTAATAACTAGTCTGAACCTACCCTGAATGCAGGTTTGAACAGTTTCCTCATGTCCTGTCACTGGATATCCAGGAGAAGAGATCACCTCCCTTTTCCCTTCTCAGAAAGCTGTAAAGAGCAATGAGATCATCCCTCAGCCTCTCCTACAAAACAGACAAACACAAAGTCCTTAGCTGCTCTTCACAGAACATTCCTTCCAGCCTTTTCATCCACTTTATTGCCCTTCTCTAGATGTAGTTTTTCAGGTATCTTTGGCAGAGCTTTTTGGAATGGTTTGCTAGATTAAGCAATCACTTCATTTGAAAGATGTTAAATAAAGTATCATGGACCAGACTGCACTGGTTTTGGCTGCGATAGAGTTCATTTTCTTCACAGTAGCTCATATGGTGCTATTTTGGATTTCTTACCAAAACAGAGTTCATAAAAATAATGTTTTGATTATCAGTGACCAGTGCTTACTGCTAGCAAGACCTTTGCTGCTTCTCACCTCACCACAGCAAGTAGGCTCAGGGTACACAAGAAGCTGGGAGGTGGCACAGCCAGAACAGCTGATCCCAACCAACCAAAGAGATATCCCACACAATATGATGTCATGCTCAACAATATAAAGCTGGTGGAAGAAAGAAGAGGGGGACATTTGAAGTTACTGCGTTTGTCTTTCCAAGTAACTGTTACACATGATGGAGTCTTTTTTTCCTGTGGGTGGCTGAACACCTGACTGAAGATGGGAAGCAGTGAATGAATTCATTATCTTGCTTTGCTTGTGTGTGTGGTTTTTGCTTTACCTATTCAAGTGCCTTTATCTTAAATCACAAATTTCCTTACTTTTATAGTTCTCTCCCTCATCCCAGCAGCAGAGGATGAGGGAAAGTACACAAGCAGGTGTATATGGTGCTTAGTTGCCAGCTAGAGTTAAATCAAGACAGCCTTGCAAATTGTCTGAATAACTTTATTTTGACAACTTCATTCGTATTATTTGACCTTTTAACACACTTATTACAGACACAAATATCAAAAGAAGCATTTGAGAGATAGAAAATACACCAGTCTATTTCCCAAAGTGAACTCCAGTTCATTAAAAGTTGTCATTTCATGAGTATAGAATAAGCCCATGAATGTTTCCTGCACTTTAATTCTTTTTTTGTTTTTGTTGGGCTTGTGTTTTGGTTTGTTGTCTTTGGGGATTTTTGCTGAGTTTTTTTCTGATGGTCCTCCCTGAATTTAACATTTCCCCCTCTCTCCAGCCAATCTCAAGTGCTTTAAAAATATTCTTCAGACATGTTCTTTGTGGGAAACCTCCGTTCTTTAAACAAGGGAAGGTGTTCTTAACAATTACACCTATCACATAGAGCATAACCTCTACTTTCTGCCTGGAGTTATACCTTTATTTGTAAATAGGTAAAATACTTCCACTGTAATATCTTTATATAGAGATTGCCATACCGTTCAAGGTCAAGATTCTCCTGTTTCAGATTCAAAGGCTCAGCTCATCAGGTATTATCTGATCTCTGTTGACTGCTTATTGTCTCATCAACAGTTATCTCAAATTGCTTGGAGATGCTTTGAGTACTTCAAGCAATATCCTAGTACCTACTACTTATTTCTGTCAAGATATCAGATGTCTTTCAAAATTGTGTTATGGGTTTTCAAAAGGAGATGCCAGTGCAGCATACTACTGCAGACAGCTAGAGGCTTCCCAGCGAGCTGTAAGGTTACGAATACCTATTTGCAGATAAATGTAGCGTAACAGAAAGCAGGCATAACTCCTGGCTTTACTTCCTCATTCAGATTTTGAATTTTTTCTTTTATTTGACTAAATGACTAGTGTTGACAGCAAAAAAAAGGATCTTGGGATTAAATTATTTTTCAGGCTACAAGCTAAGAGATGTTGTTTTACCTTCTTAAAAATGGAGAACAGTAAAGTGGAGCAAGTACAGACATTATCAGACACTAGAGATGATCAGTGAATGCACTGCAGGTGCCTGAGTAATACATGGCACATTTCTTAACCTATCCCAAATTAAAAATAAAAGTGGAAAGAATAATTTTAGACATATTTGTTATATAGGAGAACTACAAGAATTAATTTCTGACTGTATTAAAATATCTACCGGAAAAAATACCAATATTGAAGTAGAAGTTTTTGCAGGTAGGAAAACCTAACAGCTCCTACTGAGCTTTCTTAACACTTCTTAAGTGTTCTTAAAACGTAGTTACTGATGAAAGTTTTTACACTTATCACATTTTTTTTTAGTTTGTCCAGTGTCAGTTCCCTTGGACTGGATCTTATTTTCATCTTTTTTGACAAGTTCAAGGAAAGTTATCAAAACTTTAATCCCTTGAGATAGCTGGCAGTTATACTTAAAATGTCTCTCAAAATAAACTTTGCTGCTGAAGCTTAGAGTATTTGCCAGTTGTCTGATCATTTTCATCAGTCTATTTCAGTTTCTGAGATGCTTTTTCCAGTTTTTGTTGAGTATGGGCCAAGTCATCCAGAACTGATCATACTGCAGAGTGGAAATAAACTGCTGTGAATCCCCTGTGGGTTATATACACCAAAGATTGCACTGACTTTTTTTGGATAAATAACCTCTTCATCTCCAAAAGTTGACAGAGTAAACTGTTGTTATTCCTTTTTAAAAGAGGGAAAAGCATATCAGTTAAACAATTTATTGTATTAGTAAATGCATGCATTTAAAGTTAACTGGTCATAAAACTTTAAATTTTTATTTTAATTTTTTTTTTGCCCTCACTAGTTTATTGGTGATACTATTAATGCTTCATTTGGGAATAAACCTATTCTTCTTTTAGCTTTAAACAGCTTTGTATGGATTGTTACAGACTACCCAGAGGTCTTATTTTTATACCTGCAATTTCCTAGTGATACTTTGGATAAGAATATCTTAATATGCTTTCCTTGTCAAGTACCTCAAAAAATAATACGTTAAAAAGCAGTTGTTGGTTTTGCAATAAGGTTAATAGCAGATTCCTTGAAAGTAGGCTGCTATTGATACGAACTATCAGAAGCATTTTAGTAGCTGTCCTAAATTTATCACTGCTTTTCTCTGTTTTTAAAATAATGATGTAAAATATATGAAACACAGAACAGCAGCAATAATGTTATAGACAACAGGGAAGGATAATTCTAACATTTATTTTGAAGTCTTGAAATATCATATCCTTTCTCATAGCAATTTAACTTCTTCTAGTTGTAGAATTAATAATTACCCTATGAAGAAAATTATTGACTGGATTATAAATTTAGTTCAGAAAAGATGCCATCAAAGATACCATGATAAAAATCTCATTTGTACCAGATCAAAGAATGGTGTAAGAACAGTTCAGCAACTTGGTAGATTGATAGCTAGACTAGTAAATTCCTTTAGAGCAGCCAAGACAATTGTACAAACAAAACCAGCATAGAACCTGTCAAGATTATATTGACTTTCACTAAGGAGCTGTTGCATCAGACAGCCACAGTACATATACCAGCTAGGTTCTGTAAAAAGCAATAACGAGACTTACCACCTAAGAGCCAGTTGCTTGGCTCCTCCTGCTTTCCACCTTCAATTTTACTATTTTCTATTACAACCTCTCTGCATTTTGAAGTATTATACTTTTACTTCCTCCTGTTTAATTCCTCATCTTCTTCCCCTCAGTGGCTTGTAAATCTGGCAAATTGGACCAGAATGCACCCAGTTTAATAAAATATAATGCAAAATCTGACTTTTACACCAGGATTTTTTTAATTTTTTTTTTAGGTTGCTTGATGATACAGTCTCTTCCACTTGATTGATCACATTAGTAAACTATTCAGGCACTTTAATAAGTATGTGTGATCCTGTGCATTACCCTCAAAACATCTTTTGAAACAAACAATTTCTTCTGACATTTGCAAGAAATACAAAGATATTTTGTACCCTTGAGGTACTGTGTCTAAGATCCGACTGCAAATCACCCATCTTTTTCCAAAAGGGGCAATTACATATTAAGATTGAATAGTGATTTGCAAGTCCTAAATGCAATACATAATTAATAAGTGGAGCTACACTCTGAATTGACAGTATGTCAGCTACATTCACAACATTCATTTCAGATAGCCTAATAGGACATTTGTAAGGCAAGCAATATGACTCAGAGCTATCACAAATTGTACTTATTTGAGAGTTGGAATAAAAATAAGAGATGAACTCTTGCACTTAAATGCAAATACAGATGAGGTATATTGCAGAAATTAGTAGAAATTTGCTAAGTTAGACATAAAAATGTACACAAGCCTGTACAATCTATGCTCTTTCACATTTGCCACCTGCTGCATCTCGCACTCCCAGAAATAAACAGTGTAGTCTTGTCTTGAAATGTGAAGAGTGCTGGAATCTCTTCAGAGCATTTATAGCCCTTATATAGCACAGTGCACAGCTAAAAGGGGATGCCTTGTGCACCAGTGACATATTTGTCTGCCAAGTACAGAGGAGCTGAGACTGTGGTGATGGGTTTGATGTGAGGTAGTTTGAATTGCTACCGTCTGTTGGGGGAAGACAACTTGTGCTTTGCAGATGCTGAGCTGGAACTTCTTTTTACCTCTTTTCTTTTACTATTTTTGCCCAGCTCAATGTGGAAAAGATTAATCTAGTCCAGCTTCCTGATCTAACTGGGGACAAACCTAAAGATCTATCATCGAAGTTAAAGAAGGTTGCTCAGATCCATGTCCAGTTGAGTTCTGACTATTTCCATGAGTGGAGATTCATCAACGTATTCCTGCCAGATGTTCCAGTGTTTGATTACTCATTCACAGTTTTCTCCCTAACACCTAATAAAGTTTCTTTTCTTGCAACTGGTGTTCCACCCTTTTATTTTCAATGTGCCCCTCCAAATATAATCACATTTTTTTCTTTCCACAAGCAAAAAAGTAACTTTGCTTATACAATTTTAATTTGATTTAATCTGGTTATTTGTTCAACATACCCAAAGGCACTGAAATTGAAAGATTAACATACAGAATCCACAGCCGTTTTGTAATTATTTCAGCACTACTGTTATAGTTTCCTAATGTACCAGACTGAAGATTTAGAGCAGGTAAAGGATGGCCACAAAGAGAATTTTTCTTGAATATCGGAAACTCTCCATGTGTCATAATTACAACTTGTAGTCTCATCCGTATTTTTTTCTATATATATATATATGTGTGTTCAAAAAAAAAAAAAAAGGAAAAGAACATTCTGAACCAAGTGTATTGGTCAAGGGATATGTCACCTGTCAGTGAACATCACATTTCTCACTGGTACAGCCAGAAACTGATTCCTCCAGACATGGGAAACTCCTTACTCTATTCTTCCAGCCAAACTCACACAATAATCTGGAAGAAGGTAATCTTCAAGAGTTACAGTTTCAGGAAAAAAAGACAAGAAGACAAACTAACAACTAAGAAAACTTCAAGAAGAATCACCACAATCCTCCATTTTAAAACCATAAACATGTTCATTAATTAAGGCAGGTCAGATGATGATAGATGATTGGTGACAACATTTCTGAGTTGTCCTACATAGACAGTCAGATATAATTTTGAACTGTGAAGTTGGAACCAAATTAATGTTCTACATGATTTTATATAGCTCTCCTTCCTCCACAGCAATACAGATGATAAAATATCCAGATGGCACTGTCTTTGCTTTATGTAAAGTTAAAAATAGTCATCTTTATACTTTGTATATGAATCAGATTCATTATGTTTTTCCCAAAAAAAATATTCTACAATATTCGTAATTTTGAAGTATGTGCAAGAATTAGTTGTGCTTGAAAAAATATCAAGGTAACTAAAAGTGTAAGAAGAATTGATCATATCATCAGAAACAGAAGTCCTTTCCAAGTCTTTCTAGGTAATTTGGCCACTCTATAAGAGTAGGATATTTCATCTCTGCAGAACTGGTGTCTATGTGTAAATTGTTAATTGGAACATTGTGGCATTCTGTGTCTCTAGTACATCCCAGGCTTTTCATTTTTCTTTATAAAATAAACTAGTAGCACAATATGAAAAAGGGATTATGATCTAATTTGTGGTTGATATCTCTGGTTCTAAACAAACTTAAACAAGCCCAGAACTTCTGAAAGTTGGGGGGGGATCAGAGCAAGGTATAGAAAGTTCGCTTACATTTGTGGTTTTATTCTGAATATATATTACAACATGGATAAAAATAGGTTCATTTTTATTTCAAATACTCTTCAATAAGGTAGCTAAGGGATTTTCCACACCTACATTTTTTTTGATTTATGGTAATTCTATTGAATTGATTCAATATTGAATTACTATGGAATTGCCACTGCTATTTTGCTGGTGTTATTTGAACCACAAATGACAGAAAGTATTATTAAAATTAAGTTCTATTCTTTCAAGTAAGTCCAGCTGACCTGAAAAGAATTGCTACAAAGCTGAGGTATATCTCGTGATGAAATTTGACAAACCACTCTTGACTTTTCAATCCATATAAGACATACAGTTTGAGTCTGCTGGGGAAAGAAGAAAAGGAGAAGGGAGGAGTTGGTTTGGAATAGACAGGGGAAATATAAGTAAGTAAAAGGACTTGGGATCATTCTGAAAAAACTTTTACAAGTATTGCTGCAAAGGCATGAAGTAAAAAAAATATCTCAACTATTCCAGAATCACAGTACCTAGCCCAAATGCTGATACTTAGGTTTGATGAGGAAAAGAACAGTTTTTCTGTATTTCCTGATCTATAACAATGCTACAATATTTAATTTTTAGTGTAATTAATTTACAAATTTAAATATTAATCAATAAAAAACACCTTTTCTTGTATTACTTTTTGCATATTATTTTCTTATCTTTGCCAACTGAAAAGAAAATAAGAGAAATATCTTGAAAGCACAGATACCTTAAAAGTCCGATGACCAGAATACTTGCTGTGCTAAGAAAAAGAGGAGATCTGGTGCACACAATACATAGCATTTCCTCATTAAGATTTTGATCAGAATAGACAAATTCAAACCTGCTCGTCTCCAGCCTGGAACTCGCATATCTCTTGTAACAGCTCAATGTATTGCTTAACTTGCTACATTTTGCTTCCCAAAGTGACATAAGGAACTGATAATAGGTATTGCTAGAAGTAGTCCTCCCTCCTTTTGACACTGCATAACAGCATCTGTGGGCTTACAGCCAGATGTTTAAGCAAAGGCTACAGTTCATCTTGTGAAAGCTACACCAGACAAGAGCTATGCATACTGTGAGTGCAGATCATTCCATCTGCACCAAATGCAGTAGAATAAAATGAAATCCTTAGATATTTTTTACAAAAATAACATAATAAAAGTTTGTAGCAATTGAATCTGTACATTTTATGTATGTTGAAGAGACAAACAGACCACTTATGCAGAATCACTTGATTTGTCTCTGGTTATGAACAGGAGGTAAATATGAAGCTATTAAAATTTACAGTATCTGTGAATTATGAGAACAAGTACTTTACCCTGTTTCATGATATAAACTCAGCAAATGAACATTTTAGGAAACAGGTTAGTTGAAGGGAAAACATGAAAGCTGATTGAAAACAGCTGGTCAGCTTTTGTGAGACTGCAGAAAATACAAGACTTTCTGGAAAAGACAATAAAAGAAAATACACTTTGGTAAAGAGAAAACTTACAGTATAATAATAGTCATCATTTCTACTACAGGAAAATCAAATGACTGATTAATTATAATGCCAAGCAGAATTTTAAATTTGTTTACCTAGTTACCCTTTGGGGCCTTAAATCTACATATTTGCACTCATCTCTTTGTTTCTACTTGTTTCAGTGAGCCATTATGAGAGCCAGTGGCAACAGTCCCTTTCTCTGTTTTGCCATCTTCTGACACCTCATACTCTCGGTTGGGAAGGGCTTTTGTGAGCCTCTTCAAGACAACTTTGTAAGCAAACAAATTACACTGAGCTCTGTACTTTTATCATGTACGTAATATAACAGTTTATATGATTGATAAAGCCACAAAAGGAAAAACAGCCTGTAGTGCTTTGCAGTATTTTAAAATGCTAGAAACAATATAATTAGGTTAAAAACAGTCTATAGCATTACCCACAGCATTGTGTAGGAAAACTTTACGAGCCTTAGAAGTATGATACTTGAAGATAATTCTGTATAGATAAGTTATAACAGACACACCTCCACATTTGAGGATCAAAAAAAAACACTGCAAAATGCAAACATAATTCCTATTAAGTTTGTCAGAAGACTAGTTGGAAATGTAATTCACTTGTAAATCTAGGTCTCCAACTAGGTTGTTTTTCCTCTCCATGAAATCTCATCTGGTCAAAAACCTAGAATTTAGTTTTATGTATGTCTAATTTAAGAAAAGAAATATAGTGTCATGATTAGGATAGCACCACAGTGGACAGTTTGACTAAAGTGAAAAATTTAAGAATATTTTAGCTACTACATGCATGCAATTTTTTTGCACGCTCACAGTATTATACTACAGTTGAATAGGAAATAGACCAGAAGAATTTGATCTCAGTTTTGACGGAAGACATGAAATTCAAAGTCAGTTTCACAGGGGACACTGTCATTCCCTAAATACTCAGATTCACAAAATTTTTGAGGATTTCTTGGTGTTTGAAGAAAGTTGTGGCCTTTTACATCAAACAAAAGATGAAAACCAAGAGCCTTCAGATCTGAGGATTAGTAAATCACTGCAACATGAGTGGGAACAGTGTCTGGAAGAATAATCAATCAATCATTAGTGTGGAGCTATGTTTTTTCCAGCTGGGGCTGCCCGTTATCTCAGGTAACAGCAGTCAACATGCAACTGCTGCAACAAGCCAAATGCTGTGCCTAACAAGCCACAAACACTGCTGGAAAATATGTTTAATACTCAATATGTACAACCATTAGGACCACACATGAGCCAAAGCACGTATTTATATATTCTTTATAGCATAAAATATTTTCAGTTGGCTACAATAGATTCATCTTTGAATTTTTATTCTTATATATTTATATATTTGAAGTTCAGGGTTTTCTGACCTGAGTATCAAGTATCAAAACAACCGTTATTATTTTTTCCAAATATATGTCCCCAGTGTATCTGAATACATGGATTTAGTTCAGGGTTTAGTTCATTAGAACAGCTTTGTTCCCTCTAATAACTTCTTTCCCAGGCTACTGGGTAGCAAGCTACATACATGTGGCTATTCAACTCCAGTATATGAAGAATATTAGGCGATTATGGAACCTAATTCCCAGTTATTTGACTTATCAGCAGTGAATTCTGCTTATTTTAATGCTTTTATCTCAGATGACTGCACTGTAGAATTGGACTTTTTCCAGAATGCCAAGCACATCTTGCTTTTATTCGGTCCTCTGACTGAAGTTAATGTGATGCCTGCTTTATGTAAAAACAACAATCAATCAAAGTTCACAGTTTTTTATTAAATAGCTTCAAATTATCCCTTCTGTCCTGGTATCAGTTGCAATTAACATGTTTAACTTCAAAGATTCCCAAATAAAACTGCGTAAATGGATAGTAAAAAATTACTACATTTTTCTACAAGCCTTTCTACTAATAACCTACTTTACCTACTCAACTGAATTTACAGGATTTACTGTATTGTACCGATTTTGTAGCCTAGTGCAGTGTAACATAATGCCATTCAAAATACGTTTCAAATTAAAGTAAGCTTCCATGGCCAGAATTGAAATGGTCTAAATAAAGATATAGATTGGGAAATAGTTGTGCATCTTTTCACATCATAGAATCATAGACTAGTTCAGGTTGGAAAGGACCTTAAGATCCTCTAGTTCCAAATCCCCTGCCATGGGCAGGGACACCTCCCACTAGAACATGTCACCCAAGGCTCTGTCCAGCCTGGCCTTGAACACTGGCAGGGATGGAGCATTTATGACTTCTTTGGGAACTCTGTTCCAGTGCCCCACCACCCTCACAGAAGTGAGTCAGAAATTAATAATTTTTGTAGAATTAGATCCTAAAACTGCAGCAATTATAACAAGTTTGTAAACTGGATTATTAATGTGGTATAAGTGTACAGATTGATTACATTGCCTGAAGTGTTATTTGTACAGACATGATGAAATTTAGTATTGGGATCCAACACAGCAACAGGTCTAACCACTATGATTATGAAATTTATTAGAGGAAAACTAGCAGGTAATAATTATGAGATCTTGTAAAAAGTGTAGAGTGTTATCATTCTTCTTCCCCCCCCCCCCCCCAAAAAAAAAAAAAAAAAAGCAAGCAAGCTTTCCTCAAAGTACAATGAAGAAAGAATATCTACACAGCAACTTAAGGAAAAGAGCTTTCCTGGAACACCTAATTTCTTCTGTAGGCCAAGATATAGGCTATAGCATAACTGCTGCAGTGCAGGGTGTGGCTTTCCAGATAAGAAGTGCAGACTGAATCTTGGAAAATGTCTCAGGTGAGAAACATTACAAAAACTGGGCTCCAAGCCTGAGGTCCCTGCACAAAACAGTTTACTTACCACATAAAAACTTTAAAATCTTTTGGGTTTTAGACTGCTATAAGTAGCATAGGCAATAATCTTCAGTCCTTACCAATTTAGTAAACCGAGAAGCAGTCTGACCAGCTTTTTTTGCAATTCAAAGTTGCACCCCAAAATAATTATTCAACAGATGGAGCTACGTTTGTCTTCTGTAACAGGAAAAGACACTTTGTGCATCACTAGAAGAGGTGTTAGATGACATCAAGTATTGAGAACGAAGTATTTACTAAAATGGACTGTAACTGCTCATGAATTTTTATTAAACTATTCTAAACACAATACCATGACTTGAAAAAGTCATCATTTTTTTTAAATCAATTAAACAAGCAAAAATTTATATGAACTAATAACAGAACAAATTCTATGATAAAGTATCATTCATCCTTAAAAATAGAGGAAAAACAGTACTACAAGGAAGGATTTTTGAAAAGCCAAAAATTTTTCAGAGCTAGTAAATTAATAAAAAAACAAAAAAACCAAAAATATTGAAGTGCTGCAGAAAAGGTGAATTACAGGATTTTATTCAGGTTTTGGTGTTCAATTTGTTAAAAAAAATGTCAAGGCAAAAAGTGGTCAAATATTTCATTTATATTTGTCCATAGTAAAACCCCCAAAATATCCTCTAATATAATCATATTGACACTCAGATTTTCTTAACTTTCCTGTTATTACTGGTCATGCATTCACTCAAAGTCTATTTAAAACTTAAATTTAAAAAATTAAAGTTAAGTAACAGTTGGTTCTGCCTTCAAACTGATACCTCCAGAGGGACTTCCCACCTTATTTTCAAAGATTTTGTAATATTTTTTGTAATACTTTAGAAGAGAATGTTCTAAAGGCATTTATTTTTAAATATACATTCATGGATATAGCATGTTTTGAATTACAGTACTATAAAAGCTTGTAGGCAAAAATGCCTGGAAAAGGAACAGAATGACAGTGCAGTTATAAGCGAATAGGATTTCCTGACTTTTAGCTTGTTGACTCAAAAGATATTTCATGAAGAATTTTACAATAAAAATTTATTTTCATTGATATAATACTGTCTTAATAAAATTTTATATCCTTGCAATTTAGATAGTTAATATCTTTGAGAGCAGGAAGATTATTTATAATCTATGTGGGTTGCCTAGGTATTTGTCTCCTCACTACCTATTAGATGAAGACAATATCCTTGCATTTTCTATGAAAGCATACAAAGCACGTAAATATATGGGCAGCTTCTTCCCAATCAGTTCAGATAGTCCATCAGACTTCTTAACAATGGATTATACTTTGGTGATATAAAAGTCTAGAGCTATTTTTCAGCTAAGTACAGAATACAATTTCAGAAGCTACCTCAGTTCCATAAGACAATGAGAAAATTTCACCGTTTCCCATCAGAAATACTAAAGAAATACAATCACTGAAGAAGCTTGGTAATTCTGTATGTAATCCAAACTGCTTAAATATCAGAAGTGTTCATTTCCCCCCAGCAGACCTGACTTTATATAATTGTTTGCTTTACTTTACTTTTTCAGCTCAGGAAGGGAGAAATAACTTTTTTTTTTTTTTTTTTTTTTCAAATTGGTGTAGAAATTAGCATCTCAGATTTTACCTCTCAACATCTCAAATGAAAACCCTTTCATTTCATAAATGCTGGAGTAGGGGGATGGCTGAAAGAGGCTGTGACCACACAGGAAGCCCACGCTAGCACAGGCTCCTGGCAGGACCTGTGAGCCATGGAGAGAAGTGCCCACACTGGAGCAGATTTGCTAGAAGGAGTTTTGATTCTGTGGGGGACCCACATTGGAGCAGCATGCTCTGGAAAGTCTGCATCTCATCCATGAAGAACTGCAGCCCATGGGAAGGACTCATGTTGGAGAAGTTGGAGGAGGACTGTCTCCTGTGGGAGGGACCCCACACCAGAGCAGGTGAAGATTGTGAGGTGTCCTCCCACTGAGGAGGAAGGAGCAGCAGAGATGTGTGAAGAACTGATCACCCTCCCCCCCCCCCCCCCTTTTTTTCAAATCTGAAGATACAAAATTATCTATTATGATGTGATTCTGTGATATCTGATATATACTGGAGATATCACCACAGGAACAGATATCATTGTCACTGCCTGACACCCAGTAAAATATGAGATACTGTTTAAGTGGTCTTATTGGCATCCACATACATTTAAGTAGGCTGTGACAACAGGAAATGCTTTAGTATCACAGTAAGCTTGTGTCTGGACAAAGATACATTTAGAGAAAATGCCAGAAAGGGATAACTACTTTTCCTGAAGAAGGATATATCTTCTTTTTTCCTTTTATATATATATGCTTTAATGTTACATGAACAAGTGAAAAATAGAAAACCTAAGCTGAAAAGAAAAATACTTGAAAGACTTTTTATCATTTATCTTTCAGCTAACATGTACTGTGTTTTGTCATGAAGCACACTCATTACTCAGAGCAGCTATGCCTTTGCTAGTCCAGGAAAATATGTATCCTTCAGCATCTGGCTGTTCCCCAGAAGTCTTTGCTAAAGAAAAAGACAAATCTTTCACTTTTTCCAGATGAATTTGATAGTGACTTAATTATTTCAATTGACCTCCGATGTTTCTTTCCATGCGCCAATTCTGCACCTGGTTTACCTCAGGCTTTCAGCAATTAATTAAATAAGAGCATAGAGACAACTTTAAAACTCAAAAGAAACAAGAGAGATAACAAAATATGACTTTTTCTACTTTTTTCTTCCTACTCCTTAAAGAAAGGAGTTCTATATTCTTAGTAAATTCCTCAGACTGTCCTAGTTAATAAGATCATCTGGGATCAGTTACTGCCAGGCATAATGGTTCTTTACTTCAGTTTTGGGAATGAGATAGCTGTATATAGCTCTGTAGAAAATGAACATCAGCATTCACCTTAAAATTTTAGGCTTGCAACATTTTCATACATACTTATTTGGAAGGCCTTCTGTCCATCTTGTCTTTGTTGTGTGTGTGTTTGTATGCGTGGAATGGATCTCTGAAGAAACTGCTAA
>JAOEHX010058703.1:0-40861 GCA_025448015.1 Bolborhynchus lineola
AAATTTTTTCCCTTGTAGACTGTATACTTTGCATATTTTTAAACTGTGTGAAAATAAGTGACATGTTATTTTAATAAATATACATACTTTATGCTGTTATAGCCAAACAATATTTTACTTCCATCCCGTATAAACCTGCCAAAGCCTATGTTCCACTACATCTAAAAATATGTGAACATTCCATGGTAAGGAAAGTGGGGTTCTTTTATATCTTTTAATTAAGTACTGTTGTGAGTTTGATTTATAATATTGATTTGGGCAGAAATGATTTTTGGATTAAGAAATTACATCTAGTTACAATGGAAGTAGGGTACCTTCTCCATGGAAACTGCCTGCCAAATATGCTAAGATGACTTATTTATCACACTCTTCAATACAATATATCAATTTGATAGAATTACATTTTCCTGGAATCCTCGCTAATAATTTAAAAGTGACATAAACATATAAAAGTCTGGATTTCTAAAGATAATCAAGTTGTGGTATTCCAATATAAATTTGTGATATATTTCAAGGTCATCTTCTCTTTGGTTGTTCAAAGTAGCTACTTATGGTCTTTTGAATCGTATTCTGGATTTGGAATTATTCTTAAAATTTTAACGTTTTTTAAAGAATATATTGTTCGTGAACATTTTGTTGTAAGTGCTCTTTCACTTTCCTGCAATTACACAATGGCTGCTGCCCACTGTACAGTGGATGGGTTTGATAATTTCTTATGGAGATATGAAAAATGTGTAGTTTAACGCGACCTTGAAAAATAATTCTTTGTTTCAAGAATTAGTATGCACACTTAGACCAGCAGAACTGGAAAACTGGACTACATGGCAGCTGTTTCTCAGATAGGGCTACTAAAAAATACCCTCCTATACTATATAAAGCATTCTACATATCTTTTCAACTCCTGCTAATATAGAAGTAACTCAAAAACAAAATACAAATAATTCGAGGTAGCAAAAGTTTTCAATAATCATCAATTGGTCATTTCATTCTAGCCATGTAAGTTTTGTTCAGCTGTACACTAGAACAATGTGCACTTCTACTAGAATATTCTATCTCAAAAGTGCCAAAAAACAGGGAAGCAAGTAACAGCACATACATATGTACATCACATGTAACATCTACCTTTAGAATTAAAAAAAGGCCATTTTGATTTCATAAAGGAAGGCAAGAAGGAAAAGACAGAATCACACTGTGTTACAGTCAGATGAGAAGATGGAAATTACATGGTACAAAGGAACAAGCAGGTAAAAAACTGAATTAATAAGATAAAAAATAAAATTAGTTACATAAGGACGTATTAGTAACTGGGCATGAATTTTTCACGCTGGAAGCAACGTAGCATCCTCTCAGTGTTAAGAGCTCAGTGTTACAACTGCTATGTCATATAATATTATAATTTTTCTTATTTATTTCCATATATAATAAGGTTACAAATCCTTTTCAGTGGAAAAGAAGCTTTAAATGCACTCAATATTCTGACATTGCATAAGCAGGAACTGATGGAGAATTAATGATTTCAATTTCAGTTTCAGCAAAACAGAAGTCCATTAAGAAGTCCAACAGCATACGTAGAGCTGCTAGCGAACTGAAGGACACTGGAAGGCATGAGGCTTGCCATAGATCAAAAAACATGCCATTTATGAGGATTAATGGATGATTATTAAGGCTAAAACTCTGAGAAACCTTCTCAAACAGGACAACAATTGGCTGAATTTCTGTACAGATGATTGAAAAAAATATATATACCTTGTTGGTCTCAAAGACAACGCATATTGCAGCTCACTAACATGAAACTGAAAGTTTGTAAAAAGGATATCAAAGCCCCACAGCTGGAAAGTGTCAAAAAAAAAAAAAAAAAATAAACAAAAAACAAACCAACCCAATAATAATTTGATTTCTTCTACAATATTAAAGGGAACTGGATGTAAACAAAAATTTTCAAAGCAGCAATTGCAGCCCAAGAGGGAAGCAGAACACAGCAGGATAGGACTAGTCAGGACTCCTGAAATTGTTAGAATGGCCTAAGAAATCCTATTTCAGTGGTCATTTACAAACTCAGGCTACTAATCTTTAAGTTCAGTACTGGAACTTGAAAGAACATTTCTTTTGCTTTGCATCTGTCCTCTGAACTAATTTCAGACTTTCTACTGATTAACACCTGTAGTGAGAACACTGAAAAGCTCTAAAATACTAGAGTGAACCAGTACAATTTATTTTGACCTAGTACTTCTCCTCTGCCCCCTTTTTGCTAAAAGATAAAGAGAAGCTTCATACTCAGCACACCAAGACAGTGGTATCAGTTAAATTCTGTTATATTATAAGCTTTCTTATCTCTACCACATTGAAGCACTACTATTTATACTTCTGCATCAATTAAGTATATTCAAGACGTATTAAGACATCAAGTCCATAGACTTTCCTGACCCTTTTCTGCTGCTTGGCTCATTAATGCTGAAAGCTATTAATTTAACAAACGACTGAGTGATTACCTCTTGAAGAACCCTCTTCATTTTCAGAAGCAATGTCTTTACAGCTGTGCAATCTTGCAGCATTAATCTGAAGGGCAAAGATTCAATGCCTCCACCTTCTTCCAGACCAGTAAAAGGCCACTCCACAGATGGGCTGCCAGCCAGCTGGCTAACACGAGGATACCTGGCTTCTCCTTGGTCTACCTCCTTTGACAGCTTCAGAGATAGGTTCCTTATAAAAGAAAACAAAGATCAACACTGAAATATATCAACACTTTCATTTTTTTTGAGCTTAAAGACACATTACACTTCACTATTTGAGCCTGCTGGCATGAATGGCCTTTAAAACATAAATGTAGCCATACGGTGTTTGCAATAAAATATGCATTTATAAACGTACAATTTTCTACAGGAATGAAAACCATGCTTTATCTCACACCCTTAAAAAAGCCTTTTTCTTAAAACAAAATATCCTATGGGCAGAACTGCTATGGGTATTTTTTATTTCAGTTCAGTTTTATAAAACAAAAATAAAAACAAAAACTCTCTTGTATACTTTCTAAAGTTAGATCACGTTCTTCTGTATGCTTTGACTTAGAATTCAAGAGGAAAAGAAAACCACCAAAAAAATACTCCCTCTGGGCTGGTCCAGTGACATAAGATGAACCTGCTCTTCTGCATAATGGAATTTGAACTGTAATCAATCTGTACTCACTGAAATTTAGTTACCTTTGAAACTGTTCAAGCGGAACATGAAACTAAACAACATTAAGTTGTGGTTGAGAATCCTTAAAGAGAACAGGAAGATTCAGAAAAATTTTGATGGACTTTGGAGGTAATGGAATACCACTATTTTAATGCATATATACCATCTTCCTTTAATATCAGAGCAAGATATCTATAAAACTTTGCCATACTCAGGCAAGTCCAGTGAAGACCAACAAGAAGCTGAGAGGGCTGGAGTGCATATTAAATGAGGAGAGGCTGAGAGGTAGTTTTGCCCAGTCTTCAAAAAAGAAGGCAAAGGGAATCTCACTGCTGACCAGAGTAATGCACCCACTGGGAGGGTACAGAGGTGATGGAGCCAGTTTTATTTAGAAATGCACAGCAGTAGAATGAAAGGCAACAGATAGAAGCTGGAATATAGGAAATTGTGAACAGATGTAAGAACATTACTTATTTAATTGTTTATTTATTATTGGTCAAAGGAACAGGGGCTCAGAGATGCTGTGGGACACTCATCCTTGGAGGTATTCACAACATGATGGGGCAAGCTTCTGAGTAACCTGTTCTAACTGGATCTGACTGGAGCAAGGGCTTCGAACAGAAACCTGCAGAGGTCCCTTACCACCTGTGTGCTTCTCTGTTCCAGAGGCCACAGATTCAATCAGACAAAATCAGCCAAAACTTTAATAGTAGAAAAATAATTTAAGTAGAGATCACTTGACATTTTGGTGAAACAGAATGTGACTAAGTGCAGTACAGAGACTTCTGCAGCATTAACACATGCCCAATTTCAATGTTGCACCTATTTTCTCTTTGACTAGCAGGGAAAAAGGACAAACCCGAATGGAAAATACATCTGACAATGTGATTGCACTGTGCAACAGTAGTATGCTAATTACTGCTAAATTACAAAAGTGTCATAACAGCAATGCGTGACATCCATACTCACAATAAATTAATTCACTAAAATTAAAGATGTTGGCATAAGTGGTGAAGAAAGTAACAATTATTATTCAATTAATGTATAGTTCCAATTTTCTGTTCCATTTGAATTTTCATGCAACACAAACCACATCCTGAATTTTACGTATGGCCATATTTTGGCAGGACAAAGAATATTTTTCCGCAAGACATTTTCCTTAGTTAACTTTGGTTTCATAGGAACCACATGCAAAAAGGGATTAATGTGACCTCTCGAGACAAGCAATTCCCGATGCATACTAGCAAATTGCAAATGAAGCTACTAGAATTATCTTTCATGGGTTGTTCAATTTTATAACCTACGAGCTATGTCATGTGCGCTAGGTACAACATGCTAGACTAAGGAACACACCACAAAGATAAGGGCTATGAGCAGATGGCTCATGACTGCCAAAGGAACTAAAACTTTCTAATCCAGACTTTTCAAGACTCTCATAAAACAGTGAAATTAGTAATTTTATTTAAATAATTTAATTGTTTAAATACATGGAAACAATTTTCAATATATTTAATTTATTGAGTAGAATATTTTGCATCCTTTAAAATAATAATGTGAGGTGGATGATAAAGGTGCTTTAGACTGAAGGATATGAAGCCACTGCTGATTAATAGCCTTTATTAAAGTCACCTCAGGTATATTTCATGCAAAAAGAAAACAACTTTTAACTGAAATTTCATAACAGAGGCCACTTTTACAGATTTATAGAAGAAGGTATATTCAAACCATTGGAATCTACACTTCAGAAAAATTTATGTAACCTGAAAGGCACTTTGTTTAAATTAGGATGGAACAACATGCTCCTCTTTATTCCTGCCCAGTGCCTGCAAGCTGGGAGACAAATTACTCTTTAGAATATATCGCATGTTCACTTTGCAAGTGCCTACAAAGTTTTGTTTTCCTCATTCTCCTCAACAGTCATCCTGGCACTGAGAAAGTATCAACTTAAGATTTAATGCTTCACAGAACTCTTTTACAGTACAGTATCAGAGAGAAGAAGCCGGTATCAACAGCAATACCCTGTTGCCTCAGTGACATGGAAACAGTTAGTACTCTTGGAGAACTCTCATCCTTTCCTACATGAAATAGGTACAGTATTCACATGTAAGCTATACATTCACTGGAAACACAGCAAAACTTAATTTCAACTCAAGATGATATTTTCAATTACTTCAGTGGGCTTTATGTCAACATCACACGGCTCAACACACAAAATTACCATCTTTTTCAAATATAGAACATTATTCTAAGGTATGAAAAGCACCATAATAACATATCGCCACTATAGGTCATAAGAGTTTAAAATCTAACTTAATTGCTCCTAAAAAATGGTGACACAGAGTTGATATATAATGAGCATTCAGACCATATAGTACCTCTGAACTAGCTGAATAGAATTTAACTAATCTGTGACAGAAAATCTCTTCATTGTCTGATACAAATCCTTCTACTCACTGAAGAAAAAAGCTCATTTTAAATTCATTCCAGCACTGATATTTCATCAAGTTCATTATTAAAAATGTCCAGGTGGTCTATTACAGTATTATGATGGTAATCCACTGCATTTCGTCTCAAAGCAGCAGTAGAGATTTAGCAAGGGGGAAAAAAGAATTTGTGCTAAAATTAGACTTCTCTCCTTAGTAGTAAAACGACTCTTTATCTCTGAAGTTAGAGAAGGGGCTGGTTCATCAACTGGTAGTGCAGGAGCTCCTTAGAGATAACCAGCACCCTCTACCTTCCAAAGATGTGTTTACTGTAATAAAAACATTTCAGAAGCAAATGTTATCTGCGACAAACTTCTGAAACTGTAGGTAAAAAGCCTCAAAAGAGCTATATTAATTCTATAATATTATCAACATAAAATATTTCAGAAAAGTAATTTGATCACTTTTAAATACATGGCTCCTGTTTGAGCTCTAAATTTGCCTGACATACACACATGCTTAGACTATGCCCCTATAACTAATAAAACTATACCTGAAAATGTCCCTGAGCACTGGAATTCAGTCAGTGGTAAAGCACTTTTGAAATGTTGTGGGTCAACCCAGCTATCGCTCTTCCACATGATTCCCTGGCATGGTTTGTTTGTCAGCACAGGCAGATTGGATGGGACTGCTCCATTCTGGAAGATGTCAGTGGTGTATATGTGCACTACAGAACCATCTCATGTAGATGTCACCTCAAACCCGTGAGCATAGCTATAGAGCCACAAAGCTCTACGCTTGAGATGTGAAACCCATCCAGACACCTAGGCCAGCGAAGCGCCAGCCTGTTTCTAAGAAAGGTCTAAGATGAACTGTGGAAGCTGTGGCAAATCACAGCTGAGAAAAAGCTGATCTTAATTTTCTCACAGGTATTACAGACTTCACTTCCCAGATAATAAGTGGTTCTCATATTCTGTTTGATGAAGATCAGACAAAGCCTGACAGCATGCTCAAAACTCTGCCCTCCAGACCAATGTCATAAGGACAGAGTAATTCAAGTTGCTCATGTGGAATCAATGTAAAGCCTTTTGAATATTTACTAATCAGCTGCATGTTACATCTAATGTGACCACAAATGACAAAAGAGAAAAGCAATCTTAGTGTCAGGAAAGATTATTGCCAGCTAAGGTCTGAAAATCACAGAAAATTTGTTACAAATTTGTAAATGCAAAATAGGGTGAAAAGCTGTGCAATCTGAGATGGTACTTTTAGACTGCTGGCTTGTTTCCTTTGCATCTGGACACACTCAGTGAACACCATGAATGTGTTACCTCATTTCTAAAAAAGACAAAAATCAGAAGCTACAATATCCACAATTAGCAAAATAGTAGTGCCATTGAGAGCTCTATTTCAAAAGCAGTCTATGTTGAAATGGAGGTGTAGCATTAAAATAATCAATCATTGACCTTTAGCATTTTAATAGCCTCCATAAATCCAACACAATTGCATGTTAACTAACTGAGGAAGATACACCATTATGCAGCTCCTTTCAAAGCTTCTTTCCTTTAAGAGGGTAGAACAAAAACAACTTTATTATTCCAAAGCATCGTTAAGGTTTTTTTACTGGGGAAAAAATATATATTAAAATAAACAAACAAACAAAACAAACAAACAAAAAAAGACACAAAGATTTGCAACTTGAGCTAGTTTGAGTTATTCATCCCTTCTTACTGATCCTCAGATCAATGATTTGAAGAGCTGATGACAATTTGAATTTACTTACACAAGGATCCTCAGATTATGTGGAATTTAATCTTCTTAGTTTTCATCAGCAGTACTCAAGACACTGCAATAGCAGAATTAGCCTAATCTAATACAATTGGTCCCACAGAGTCTGTGCTTCTTGATACCAGCTTAACCATAAAGAACCCACATAACACTGTGGGCATCAGGAAGGCTCTACAAACAGAGCAAAAGACCCCAGCCTCTATGGGAAGAGATGAACATACCTTCTTTCTTCCCTGAGGGCTTATCTTCTAAAGCACGGTTTTAGAAAAAGTCTTAAATCACTTATTTTCAGTGTTTGAGTGTGCAACTGTCTGTGTACATATTCATATACAAGTACACCATGTGTATACACAGACATGTACTTTTACATATGTGTAGTTAAAAATTCATACACGCACTCCTATATAAGCATATATACACTTGAACTTCATATTTCAGAAAAAAAAATCCTTCTTATTTGTTCATAACTCGGCCCACAAGGAAACACATATCCTTCTGCACTAGCAGGTTATTTCCTGAAATCCTTTTCATAGAAATCTAGACATCCTTCAACCCCTACACTTTTTGCATCCAGAATTTTCTTTTTTCTTACCAACAGCAAATAGCTGAAAGGGATCCTCTTTTAGAAAAATCACTAATTACTGTTTTGAGAAAGGTCCCTCAGTGGGACCATGTAAGACACATATGAGCAATTACTTCTGACTGTTAAAGAAAAATCTGCCTACCTCAAACACTTCCAGAATTCAGTTCAAAGCACTCTGTGGCTCTCTTATAATGATGTATGTTACAGTCAAGCCCTACAGCCATCCCAGACTGAGTCTTAATCTCCAAGTAATCTCTTACTAATCCCACTTAATAAGAGACATGGTCTATCCCAAACAGTTTACAACTGAAATATATGGACACATTTTGGAAAAATGAAAAAACCTTTCCCAATATTTAGCAGGACTGAGGCCTTGACTTTTAAAAGTCTGTTCCTAAATATTCCACTGGGTATATCAAATAACATACTGCTAGGTGCCTAAATATTCTCAAGATCTGTTCAATGAAGATAAAAGTTGCCAAACTTCTCAGTTCTAAAAATGCAGCCTTTGCAACACTGAGAAGTTAAAAAGGTAACCAGAACAGAAGCAGCTGGCTAATCACCCATATTAGCATTCTTTGTCATCAAAACATGTATCTCTCTCTGTTTTACATGATTTCTCAATGGTACTTCTGTTCTAACGGAGAATGTTTCAGAAGTTCTAAGGGTGACATCTCAGAATATTAAATTGCATCATGTCATAAGGTATTGTTTGATATTTTACAGCCTTTAGAACTATGTATCATTTATTGGTACTCTGATGTTATGATTTTTCAAGGTCAGCCTTTAGAAAAACAAAGTTCAGTATCTGTCACTACCAAACTATGCACCCAAACACAAATATGCACGCGAACTCTTAACGGCTAGCACTGCTATAAGTTGAGAAACTGTCAGCCTTTCCCATTATAGCCCTTTTTCTTTCAAAGGTTTCTATCAAAGCCATAAAGATTTCCTTTGGGCTAGAACCTGGTGATCTTGAAATATGGAATCAAATTTAAAAAAAAAAAAAAAAAAGTACTTTTCAGCTGCTGGAAAACTACAGCTGAAGGCATAGCAAACCTTTATTTCCTTTCTCTAAATTCTACATGAGTCAAGGGCTCAAGCACACAAAAACACAACACTTGAGATTTCAGTCCTTTTCTTCCTCCGGGAATCTATTAGGAAAACTTAAATGCAATGCAAACAAGGTAATGTAACACCATACAGGAATCAGACAATGTCCAAAAAAGTAGCTACTTGAATAAGCCCCCAGTCTTCTCATTTCAAGTACTCTTAGTACAGTAGGAAATAAAGGATTACAGACAAAGCAAGAAAAGTAAATGAGGCTGTCTGGACACTGAGAGTTTGGTAGACAATTTGAGTCTTTTTAACTGTTTTCGGAAAAAAAAATATCAGCAGGGGATCATTCTTGAAACTATTTTATGACCAGTGTACAAAATATAAATTGCAGCTTAATTATGCACAACAGCAAGCAGTAACTCACATCTCTAGATCAGAAATAAACTAAAGGTGGCTTAGCTTTTCTTTGGACAAAGAATGAAACTACCATTTATGACCAAAGTCACTGCAACCTTTGTAAACACTGTGTACTTTGGGCTGCATACTGCCTGAGCACAGATATAAGCTAAAAGTATTTAGTCTCCTCTCCAAATCTCACTCCATGAAGATTACCAACTCAGGTGACAGGACCAGAACAACAAAATTTTGGTCTAACCTATAAAGAAGACAGGCATTCAAGCATGCCCAGCAAACTTTATAGTTCTGAAGGAAAGGAGAAATATGAATTTGGTTTGCCACTGTCACCTTCTAGATCAAAACATTTCTCTTCACCTTTGATCTTCACTCTCAATGCTCGTGTCTTGCTTTTAGAAACTGTGCAAACAGAACATAAAACTTTCAGGTTTTTACAAGGTTAAAAGCATGTTTAAAAAAAAAAAAAAAGAAAAAGAAAAAGAAAATCATGATGGATATTTGATGTAACAATTGCGTTCCAAGAAGTGCTTTCCTTTCGTTCAGCTACCAAATTAGTTTCCCTTACTTAAATTGTCAAATACATTCTACTACAGGTCAGTGGTTTTTTGTTACCAAGGATTTCCAAAATTCTGTTTAAACTATGTATATTTAAATTAGTAAAAAAAAAAAAAAAAAACCCAAAAAAAAACAAAACCAAAAAAAGTGTTTTCTGTGCCTGGTAAGAATCTACAGAACTGTTAGTATAGGAAAGACAGCAGGGTTTGCAACAAATATTTACTTAATAACTGGAAGAATTCAGAGACATGAATTAGGTAAGAGAGATTTCCAAGATCAGACAATTAAGTGGAAAAACTCATATTCTTTATAAAGGAGACAAACCACTCTGAGTCCTGCCTAACCTATTTTTTTAAATATTTGGGAAGCACCTAACCACATTACTACTGCATAAACCAAAATGTTACCTTTTGATGAAGCTTTTAAGTGTTAAGAATACTTTCGTGAAGCAAGCAGGCAATTCATTACAGCTTATGTTGGCTGAAGAGTTCATTGGAGATACATAACAGTCAGTTTAAAGGCCTACTTAATATTTACAAAATACACAAAGTGGAATACCTTTAGCAGTCTGCTTGCTTTCCTTACATCCCAACCCCTACACCCTGCCTTTATCCATGGCCAAGTGATTCAGGGAAATCTCCCTGGACTGGGTCCAATTACAGAAATGTCTTGGCTTCTGACCATGGCAGGGCTTGAGAACAGATACAAACACCTCCAGTATCATCCTGTAGGTTATAATACTATAGTCACACATATTCCTCCACTTGCAAAAATGCACATGCTTACAGGATTAGATGGCAGTTGAATGCCAAAGATTAGAAGAAGGAGGACTAAAATACCAGCAAAGCCAAGCAGTTAAGAGTTAAGGGACGTCTGTTCAATAATTACGTAGTTAAAACTCTGTGGCATTCAGAAAATTCCAACCAGTAATCCTAAAATTTATTATTAATTCTGTACATTTTTACACAATGAAATATGCAATCAGTAACATAATATAATCACCGAATAAATCAGTAACTACAAACACAGCTTTCTGAATGAAGATAACATTCAATACTCTATGATGGAATCTATATAATGGACCTTCATTCTGGTGAAAGTGTATGATTAGACAAATGTATCCCTTCTCATTGCCCTCTAACAGTTTAAGAATAATGAACATGAAAGACTTGTGTTTAAATACAGAGAATACCTTCCATCTACTTTATGCAGGGAATTTGATTAATATCTCAGGAAGAAAGTGCAACTTTAAAACCCATCCTATTTCATTATCACATAAAATAGTTGGAACCTAATGTTATTGTTAAAAGAGCTTTTATGTTAAATTCTCTTATGACCAAAAAATGAAAGCATGTAATGCATTCAGGGACATAATTTATAGACATCCAGAATGTGCATGCTACGATATGTCCATTCCTAAAAGACAGCAATACACTGGAGTTTTATTTAATTCTTAACTTTGATTCTTCTCAAGGTTTTTAGACAACATTGTAGAATTAATCTTTAGCAGAAATTTCCAACTCCACTTACAAACATATGAACAGCCACAGTGACTTCAAAAGCCTGCTTTAAAGAAAAGTAACAAAACAACATAAGAAATCTAGCATCAATGCTAATTAAATACACGAGTTATCTAGTGAAGTTTGCTGACAAACAGCTTCATGCTGTTCCTGGCACAGCAGCTGCAAATAGTGTGTGTTCCTGCTATCTGAGTAGTGGATATGCATACATATATTTGTTTCATATTATCACAGAGACTCATAGTATATCTTGTGTTGGAAGGGACCCATGAGCATCACTGAGTCCAACTCCTGACTCCACAAAAGGCAACCTAAGAGTTAAACCATATATCTGGAGAAGCCTTTGAACTTATAAAAAAAGAACAGTGTTTTCAAGCAAGAAGTGAAAAAGAAATCTTGCTCAGTCCATTCACTGATGTGAAATCTGTTGTTTCATGATTAACAGTTCTTTGCAGACTTAGACATGATATAATACGCATTTTTTCCACACAGTTTAATATACGCTTGCTGGGCTCCAGCCAAAAGTGATCGTAAATGAAGTGTATAGAACAAAAAAAATAAACTTCCTTTTAGAGTAGCTTCATAAAAGCTGCTGTACCAGTTTGCTTCTTCCCTATCCCTTTTCTGCTTAAGCAATAGCCAGTGGTGGTCCTCACTGCTGCATTTGGCCATGCTGGACTCTGGGAAGACAGCTAACAACACAGTAGTTAAGGGCCACAAATCTTAACCAAGAACTAAGGGACATAAATCATGCTCAACAGCTGAAGGCTAGTTGAGCATACACCAACCCAAAATACAGCTGGTATGCAAATGTGACTATGAGTCAATAATCTTACTCCATAAAACAGTGGCCAGCCCAGGGATGGTTGAGCTCTCCTGCATGGCAGTGGCGGAACACCAAGATCTCCCCGTGAATAGGGACACCTCTCAAGGTTAACTCCCCAAGGTCAGGAAAATCCTTATTGCATTAGATACTATGTAAATGTAAATAGCATGCTAAACTTTGAAATTTTAGCTAAGTGATTAGCTTAATGATGTGATAAGCACAATTAAAGGATTCACTGTGCATATATAATCCTTAAAACATAAACTATGGACTAAGTCTGGATCCAGCCACACCTAGACTCCTCTCTGAGGAGGAGTTTAGAAAGCAAGGGGGTCCTTTCCGAAACTCATGACTCAGTGGGAGGGTCTCCCTGTCAGTTTTCTCTATGCAGTAAACACTCATGTATACCTTGCCACTGAATCTTGTTAAACCACTATCACACTTACCATTAAGCTTTCTTAAATCGCTGGTTTATGTCAATAAACATATTGCTACTTCTGTCTTACAACTGAAGTGTATCACTTCATCCGCAACAACTGCCCAAGAACTGAAGCTCTAGCACTTTAAGCTAAACTGTTAGCTGGATCTTGTCTACAAAAAGTACCAGGTACCAGTATGAAATAAATAGTTCATATCCAGATGTATGCTGCCTTGAAACAAATGTAAGAGACTGAAAGCTTCCAAGGACAAAAAAGTCTCAGGAACAACTCACGTTCCTTCCAGAAGCAAAAAGACTCCACTTCTCCCCTGAACACTGCACAAAGTCAATGCATCAACTTACAAAAACTGTCACTAGCATAAATAGAGGCCAATAACTTACTAAGAACAAATTCCCAAGTATACTTGGAGATGAAAAGGTCACGGAACCCTTCAGGTGTTATTCCCTTGCGAGTGTCCTCTTGAACTACCAGAAGACTTGTATTCA
The DNA here is from genome assembly GCA_025448015.1 of Bolborhynchus lineola. Lineage (NCBI taxonomy): Eukaryota > Metazoa > Chordata > Aves > Psittaciformes > Psittacidae > Bolborhynchus > Bolborhynchus lineola. Next base: position 13,268 of record JAOEHX010058703.1, read on the forward strand.
TTCAGATGGCTTCACTTACAAGTCAGGTGTTGAAATGTATGCACTCAATTTAACTAGTGAAATTAAACCCCTCCAGAAGAACATGCTTGATTTTTTAAGCAAAGGCACTAGAGACCGAACAAAAAGAAAGCAATAACTAATTAATGTATAAATTGACCTAATTGCTTTGTTCTTACATGTCATAATCTCTAAGTGACACCACAGAAACATATTATGGTATCAGATGGTGGAACTAGCCCACCTACATGGAATTTCTCTGCATTTGCCAGTATGGTCTTCAATGTCCTTCAAAATCTTCCTTTTGATTGTAAACAACTGATTAAAAAATAATCGGAATATTTAGTTAGACTAAAGCACTTCAGCAGTGCTTCTTTACTGCCCTCTTATATAGAATAAAACATTCCTCCTCTCTCTTCTCCCCTATAATGTGAACTGCTATGAAAAAGTCAATCTAAAATTTAGCAAACTGCAGCCAGAGGCAGATGAAAAAGAGATGTTTGGTTTGGTTGACTACAACATACAAAAGCTCAGGTCTCTGAATCATAATTAAATAAATCTATTTGTACACTAGCACACAGTAGGAAGTATCATGCTAGAACTGCAATACTAGGAATGAGCTGCTTGTTGCTTGAAATATTTCTGTGTTGATGCAGTGTTACTTGACAAGTAAGTGCCCATGAGCCATGTCCCATGAGAAGTTTTATTCGTTCGCCTGTGCTCCATCTCTCTCTCTTTACTTCCAGGACATTAGGTCACCTACCTTTTAGCTATGTGTTTTGAGTTCGTCACATCAAAATTAAATGTTTATTTCAGTTGCTTACTCTCTGGTTGTTAATTCTCTTCATTTGGGACTCTGAATTACCTGAATATTTAGAGTTACTGTAATTGCTTCTAGTTTGTGATGCAAGCCTTGTTTAAGGTTAAGAATAACATGCAGAGCAATATTGTGCAAAACCATGCAAGTTTAGAAAAGGTTCATCTCACTGAAAATATTTGACCCAGGATTTGAGTTTAACATCTGATGTCTGAATTCTTTTGCACTGCACATATTCAAAGTTTAAGCAGTGAATAACAGCAACTTTCAGAACATAATTTATTTTAACTTAACAGTACTGTTATAACATTTACTATTAATTCATTCAAGATTGCAATAAAAAATGACAATGAAAAAAACACTTGCAAATGTTGCTTTAAGGAAATTATTAATAATTTAGTAAGATTATTAATTTATAATAAATTTCATAGCATTTCTTCTGTGAAACATTATAGATACATTATATATAAGAACAATTAATATTTTTAGTTACTAATTTTGGGAACTCTTTGCCAGGAGACCATTAATAACATGCAGTCCTAGTAATAGTTGGAGTGTGTTAAAACTTGCTATTCAAAGCTCCATCTAGATTGAGATTAGAACTAGACATGCCAACTCATTTATTTCCAAGCCACTTGGCAATACCACTACAGATTTTAGGATAAGTTGAATATTTTTAATTAAAGAACCACAAAGTGTCGATTTCTGGCCCTTACTTTTGCCAGATACAGCTTGAAAGTTCGATCTAAGCACACCCCATTGATTTTGAAAGCAGAAAGCGACTCAAAAGGTATGCCTGTGCACATACAGACATTGCACACTCTTGGAACTTAAGTATTTCTTGACTTATGACTGAATCTTCTGTGTTGCTAATGCAAGGCCATCCTCCTGCCTTTGCTTCCAGGGACCAGAAATCCATCAGACACTTGCATTAGCATACATATTACTGGTCAGGCTGTCATTCTCTAAATCCAACACAAAAAAATTTAGGGACACTTTAGGTTGTGCATGCATCAACAGGGAAGATATCACGCATCTACACACTGGACACTTGCAGAAGAGAAAGAGACATGATTAACTAGCAGGGGGTAACAGAAGGATGAAAAAGAAATTCACTTGCTATTACCAGAACATTTTTATTTTGTTTTTCCTTTTGTCACTTGAATATAAAAATTTTAATTGTTGTGATAATACGAGGGGTTGTTCTTGGGTATTTTTCTTTCTTTTTGTGTGTCAAGGTGTTTGGAGTTTTTTTTTTAGAAAAGAACTTTGTCTTCTGATGTATCTGAACAAGCAATGAGATATTTTGATAGCAACTGTAATAAGAAAAAAAAAAAAGCAGAAAACATGCATAGAATAAAGAAGCTTCCTCCATGCTATAATTAGGCACTAGTCTGGAATGTCTAAGCTTTAAGACTAATGTCAGGACTTCAATACAATATATAACATTACAGACTCTCATCAGAGGTGCTCTCTGTAGATCATTTTGGTCGGTATCCTTACAGCTTGCACAGAGGTGTGAATAACCATCTCCTGTAGCCATAACTCTGTTTCCAGCATGGGCCTATCTGAATCCTATCTCATCTTCTTTTTTGTGCACACTGAAGGATACTTGACATTTAAAACCAGATAACACTGGCTGGTAGCAAAGGGGAAGGCTTCTACTCAGGCTAAGCCACATAAACATGGATCACTATCTTTGCTCAATTGTCTATTAAACAAAGCTCAGAATGCAAATACTGCTTTGTCCAAAGATGGTAAAAATGATAAAAGTCTTCCTTCCTGTGACATCTCCCAGGAGAAACAGTCTCATTCTGGTGAATATAATGAAGGGCAAGGAAGATCTACAGCATGCAGAATGCATATTTTTGTTTCTTTGGGTGGCCAGAAATAGTTCATATTTCTCTTACACAATACAGGGATATATGTCTTTGGAATTTTTTGATTCCATCTCACTTCTTCATCCTAACATCCTTCTCCTGCAATCAATGTACCTGCATCTCCCACACTTTAACATCTGGTAGCAGCCTCTCAAACTACTACAGATGTGTTTCTACAAGGAAGGTGATTATCTCACACACACATCCAACAAAGCCACTACCTTTCTTCTCCTGGAAGGCTTTATGCAGCAAGCACAATAAATTGATGTAACTAAGCACAGTCAAGATAACCTCAGAACAGGCTGCTTTAGAAGAGCCTTTGACCATCACTAGTGTGAGGGTTTCAACGAAATCCGAAGCACAGTCTCTTATGTTTTTCTCCTTCTCAGTAGAACAACTGTGGATTTTTTGCTGAAATAAATATTAAGCCTGGCCAGGGTCATATAGCAAAACAACGTTTACTCACAAAATGTGGCTGCAGATAATTAAATAAGATCTCCTTAGAGACATTTTTATTAGTTCTGGAAGCAACATTTTGAATTTTCAGTATCACCCATCAGACAAAATGAACCAATGGGCTATAGCCTGCACTGCTTGTTTGTTTTTTTTTTTTACACAGCATCATTTGTCAAGCCTTTATGCTTAATTTTCAAGAACAAATGCAATGTAGAAAAAAGACAAAGAAACAGAAATTTCCAGATGAGAGCACAGTTTACACAAAAAAAACCCACCTTCTAAATTACTTTATAAATCCTGTAATATTATAAATTATTTTTAGAAAACAGAAAATACAGTAAGAATTCATTAACCTCATGAAGATGGTTCCTCCTTCATCCCATGACTCCTGAATAAAGCCCTTCATAACTGAGATAAATGAAACAACTCATCTAAATGAAGGCAAACACTGTGGGACAGATGATTAACACCTTTATCCATGTGTCAGAAAACAGGGAAGAGCCAATGTAAACCTACTGGACCTCTGATTTGCACTTGCAATACAGTCAAAAATGCATGGTGAATGGTAAGAGATCTTTATCTTGCTCCTTAGGATAAGCCTGTAAGAGTTTTTCACATGCACAACTTGCTTGTCATGAGTCATGTGCTCTTATCACAGTCTTAATAAAGAGAAATGAAAATGTGAAGCAGAAGATACAGGAATATTAAATTCATTTTTAAAGCAAACTAAGTGAGGATAACCAAAGAAATAATTGCAAGTCTCATGCTGTAGAAGCCTGCTTTTACAAATAGTGATCAGTTCACTACAAAGAGAGAGGAACCCTGTGGATCCCACAAGGATGATTAAACTACACAAGTATAAAATGAACATGAACCATTGAAGTCACTTGGATATTTACTACTGAGACTGCAGTATCAATGTAATTGTTAAGGCAGCCAGTGAAGTAAGCAAAAGTTTTAAGGAAGAAAATTTAAGATGGTGTATCTTAGCCCCTACGATTCTTTGTTTTTATCCTGCTTGGCTGATAAAGTGAGACAACTGGTAATCTTATCTGTGTAGATGACATTTTTCCCCACAGCATCATCTAAAAAACAGGCTGAATGTTCTACACTTCATTACTTTATTTCCAATTTGGTATGTGCTATATCTTAAAAAAAAAAAAATGTCTGGCATTTTAACCAGCATTAATTTCCAGTACTTCAAGACACACTGTGGGTGGCTACAGTTGGAAGTGGCAAGGAATAACCAAGATGATAAAATACCAATTCCGCACATTGACTGACACGTTTATGCCTGCCTCTTGATATCTCTCTATACTCCTCTCTGAAACCAGTGAAAGGTGTGCAATGTTGGAAAATACGTACATACTCTTTATCCACCAGATTCCTGGAATTTAACCAAACTAAACCAACCTGAAAGTGCTTTTGTTCATAGGCCATAAGGTTATCAATAGAAACAGGTGCAAAATGAGTATTAAGAGATATGTGGTAGCCAGCAGTTTTGTCATTTTGTGAATATCTGGTACATGTTCCTTCTTTATTCTTTATATTGGGAGTAAAAAGAATTTAAGCCTTGAATAGTTGCACTGCTTATTACAGTACACATAAGTTAAAAGACATAAACCTATTTGATGCTGAAATGCAAATGTGTCTTTCTAAACTAGCAACGTCTTCAAGTTTTCGAACAGTACGCTGTCCATTTTAAGAGTAGGAATCTAGAAACACCAATTACAAATAATACCTGGAGCTACTGCTCTTATATGAGAAATATTTTGACTTTTAATAACTTAATATAGGCAAGAATTCTACATTATTTCTCTTCTTAAGTTGGCGCGTTTTATCATCATGCTAAACTATTCCTTAAATGTGAAAAGAAATTACTGAGCCTCTTATTAGCACTACTGGCTTACGGGAGCAGTAAATTTCATGGCAGTCATATACCCCAATGTTGGTAATAACACGCAAGCAGAGTGAACATATAGGGAGGTACTGCTGACAGTATGTCTTCTTCCATGCCCAGGTTTCACCTGTGTTCCAACATCAGGGGGAGATCAAAAGCAATTTCATATTCTGCCAAGGCATTTCACAGCTCACCAAACTACTTGTGTAACTTCAACTCTGGTCTATTCTGACTCTCTCCACTGAATTTCAAATTTTGAAATCTAAGTGGAAAAAACAACAACAGTCTATTTGTGGCCTGAATGCAAAAAGCAGAAAATACTTCTGGTTAGGATATTCTTTCCAAACTTATGATGACAACACCTGTTATCGCTGTGCTTTGAAAATTCTACCAAATGACAAAGCTGAAGAACTACACCATCACCAATTCAGTACTTACCACTGTTTCCTAGTACAAAAAATGACTTGGAAAGACAAGTAAACATTAAGACAGGCATTTCATAAGGAAGTGGAGCATAGAAGATGAAACAAAAATCCTCTCCAAAGCACTACCAAATAGATAAATTCATGGTGAACTATTCATGCAAAAGAAAATCAATAGCTGAGAAGTTAAATTTACAGCAAGAGCTATTTACTGTGTTTAACTCAGAGAATGACAGCTTTGCAGAGCTACAGAAAGAAACTATAAATATGTACAAAATATTGAGTATCCAGTGATGTGTGGCAACGGGAACAACACTCTCTTTATCACTCATGACCACCCAAAATCCATGAAGAGAGAATAATGATCCTGCTTTGCAAGCCACATACCTGGGTCCTGCAGTCAAAGAACACGTAAGTGACAGGGTAAAGCAGATTAAACGTAAGTATTTAAGGTTCAACTTCAGTTTAGTATCACCTGTGATATTATTTAGTTCCAAGCAGCCCAAGTGACAACTACAATGTAAGTATACAGCTGCAGGCAAGTCCTGACTGACAGCCAAGAAAAATGATGAATTATTGTCACCCACATACAGATGGAAAATCAAGGCACAAACAAATTATGCTTCTTGTCAAAGCTGACTTGAAGTTCTATGGTGTCAGACCTTGAAAAGAACACAAAGCATCTCAATGAGACAAGCAAGTTACTCAGTGAACTGGTCCACAGAATTTATTTGTGTTCTGTTGTGTTCATATGCGAAAACAAACTAGGGGTGAGTTTAAATGGCATTTCATATCTTTTCATTCCTGAAGGAAAAAAAAAGAAAATTGAAATGGGAAGAATTCCTGGTAAGATCCTGAACTTATCTTCAGCACTTATTTATCCAGATTTATTGCTCTTATGAAACCATTACACTCAGATTTGCCTGATTTCTCTATACATTGGAGAGAAATTACAAAACAAACTTTAGTCTAGAAAAACAGCAAGTTCTGAAACATATTAATTAGGTACTATATTAAAAAAAAAAAAAAAAAAGGCATGAATTAGGAAAATGGAGATTTGAACTATATGAGGAATTACCCTTTTTACCAAGCTGTTAGTTAAGGTTCTTCTAAAGCAGTTCTTCCATAGATAAAGACTGCTGTGATGCACTCATGCCTCAAGAAAGCTGCCTTTGAGAAGGGATGAAGTTTTATTTTAATCTACCTGGAAGTTTATCTGGGTTACAGTGTTTGAAAATGACTCCTAGAACCAGAGCCTGAAACTCTCACCCTTCCTGCTAATTAATATACCAAAATGTTTATACTTATGTCAAACTGCTTGTAAGAATTCTAAATTAAATTTCCTGCCTATGAAGTTACTTAAAATGTAATCTCTGCTACCTGCATTTCCCAGACCAGCTTCATAGTAGCTTGCAATTTGCATACTACAAATAGTTTCTATGCAACTGTTCCAATGTTCTGAAATTCAAGAGACAAAATACTTGATATATTAAAAGTATGCTACTGACTTTAAACATCAGGCATGCATGTTTCCTTTATCTTCCTTTGTTAGATTTTTTTTTTTCAGATTACAGCAATTATATTAATCTTCCAAGTGTGTTGTAATATTTTAGCTCATATCTAGAAAGACTCAATCATACATTTGTTTGTTTTCTTTCAATACCCTCCTGTGTAGTAGAAACAAAAGACTGGATTAGAGGTTGCACATTATTCTATGATTATTCTTGCAAATGGGGCAAAATGAGCAGAAGACTACTTAAAAAAAAAAAAAGATATAATATGGTGGCAGAGCAGAAATACACATTCAGTAATAACCTTAGAAACTTCAATAAACAGCTAATTGCTGTTGCATTCTTAATTGCATTACCAATATATTCATTTGATGAAGAAATTAATCGAAGACCCTCTGCCACATAGTTTTTCTTTGCAGAACTGACATTTACACCTGCCTTTGTAAATCCTTGTAGTGAAAGGGCATAAAAGCAATACATGATATAAGCCGCTCTGTAGAATCTCATTCTGAATAAAATCCAATTATTTTATTTCACTTAACGTGAAAATCCTTTCTAACTGTTAATGTTTTCATAAAGAGCTCAGTCTCTACTGTCAGAAAAAATTAAAGCCCAGAGGGATCTCCTGAAGCATAAACAGGATTAAGATTTCTTAATGCTTTTCATGTAACACATTTCATACCCCAAGATGAGAAATACGGGCGTATGAACAGTTCCCATAAGCCTTGTCTATGCAGATGCTCTTCTTTTTTATTCAAAAGCACAAATACAGCATAAATAGCAATGACAGAGTTTCAGCTTTCATAATGTTAGCTTATAAAATAAATATAAAAGATCACATAAAGGGATACTTCCCATTATAATAAAGTACAGCAGACAGCAGGCTTTGGTTGGTCCCTATGGAAAATGTGCCAAACATGCTCTTCTGTATAAAGTACCTAGCTGAGAAATTCAAATTGTGAAACCATTGTCCCTCTGGCATGTAAATTGCCTTCTAAGTATTGGGCGCCAGAAGGGCTTGCTATGCCAAAAAGAAAGCAGTCATGAGGAAAAGGAAACAGCAGGAAGTAGGATGAGAATTTATTGTTACTCTAAAATGCATAGAACGCATGTAAAATGGGAAAATCTGTAACACAAAGAACAGGGTAAGCTACTGCTGCAGTTAGCACATGTGGCAGGTACCTCTGAAACTGAGGCGAGCTTGGCAAAGCTGTTGCAGCTCTCCCAAAGACAGGCTCATGGGGCAATAACTAGGCTGACCTACTAGCAAAATACAAGAAATGGCTTCCTCATGGTGACCTCCATACCTCTTTCAGCAGTGCTCTGTGAACAGGAATGGTCACACATCTTTGCATGAACAAATTTCATCGGAATGCATTCTGATGGACCGCAATTCTCCCAAATCTACGTGGCTGTCTGCACTTAAAAGGGTCATCTTTCCACAAAGTTTAACTTTGGGTCAGTTTTATCAGTCAGGTCAACATTAAGTTTGTATCCCTGCTCGCAGGAGAGGTGAACCATTATCAAATACACAACCCTTGAAATAGTCTACTATTTCATTTTTCTGTCTTTTATTGCTCAATTCTAACAGCAATTGTTTAATACTACTCAAATTATCTCATTTTCCACTGTAGAAGCCTGTGTTCCAGTCTGTGCAATTAAAAGCATTCCAGTACTACAATTAAAAAGTTGGAGCTAACTTTTGACTCAGACTAAACATACATCAAAAAATTCAAGGCAACCCATGAATGGAATCTGCTATGTTTTTGCCATCAGCATTGCTCTGGTGGTATGGAAAAGCAATTTAATTGCGTGAACTAAGTTTCTGCTCTGGATTAGTGTAAGGGCACTGGAGTAAGCAGAGAACTCTCTTCAGAACTTCCAGCTTGTTGCTCAGTTCCATTTCCTGCTTTTTTGCAGAAAGAGATATTTTGTCTTCTTTCCTGGACAAAAATGTTGATATTTCCTAAATTGGAAGCTGTCTCCTTGACTGTTCAAACATTTTTACATCATGTTTACCCCTACAAAGCCTAAATTTTAATCAATAGCATGAGCATTGCTTTTATGGCATCTAAATCCTATCAGAAACACATGCACAGCCTGACAAGAGCATAGCTTCCATAGTGTAAACTCTGTTACAGTGCCACCAGTCACAAAGACAGGTATTTATCAGCTGCATCTGCCTGTTTGTTCCAACATCATTACCTTCAACTGGAAAGATAAAGGAAAACACTACTTGGGCTCCCAATCCCTTGATCAGCCATCCCAAGGGCCTGAAGTCTCTTTGGATTGTCCTTAGTCTTTTTATTGCAATTTTGTTGCTGCCTAGATAAGAAAGCAATAATAGATAGTAATGAGGGCAAAACCAGGGTAGGAAGCTTTCTCAACACACCTTCAACACAGGACCCAAGTAGGGAGCAGACTTTCCTAAGAAGTGGATCAGGAAAGCAAATTGGGCATTCTGTTCCATTCAAAAATCTATGACAGTAACTTGTCTTTTTTTTACTCAATGGAAGTGGTTTTGTTGCAGGGCATCACCTTGGTGGCACCTTCAACAGACCATCATCCTCATCATTTCCTTCCACTTGTAGAAACTCATAGCCTTTGTGCAAGGGCACCTGGACAGGTGGAGCAGTCACAGATGTGACACACCTCCAACAAAAGGCAGGAACTCATTGCCATTGCCATCTATCCTTTCAGTCCCTGAGCTCAGCCAGGTGGACAAAGGATAGCAAATCCTCCCCATTGTGCATTCTGTCTGCCTGCAGCCCTAAGGGAAGATATGATGCAGCTCGAATAGTCTCTCTCTTAAACTTCCTGATTCTCCGCAGCCTACTCCCATCCTCCTGAGCTCTGATCCCAAGTGTAGGAGGTCCTCTTCCACAAACGAGCTTGCTGCTGACACTCACTGCTACTATAGGAGTAGGGCACAATCTACAGCTTGGCAACTGGGTGGCAGCAGGTTCCCACTGGAGCTCTGTTTGGGAAGCTACATCAACTGCGGGGACAGACTTCAGCTGGGTAGATACCACTGCTACCTGGCCCAGTCAGCAGAGGTACAGCACCCTTTCTGCCCATCCTGCCATGCCAACTGCAGCTTCTTTTATAGGTGTGGGGCTCTCATCAGCTCCCCTCCTGAATTAATTTCCTGACCCAAGAAAATGGGTTGCCAGTATTTATTTTTTTTAAAAAAAAAAAGAAGAAAAATTGAAATGCAAAATTCTTCAAGTCCTCTCCCCACCTTGCCAGTACTGTGAATTCACAACCTGAACTATATAGCTGCTTTATCGTGTATGTGGAAAATGAACAATGAGACCCTGTGCGCTGTACAGTAAAATACAAGCACCTACTATATAAAAGCCCCTACATAGCCACTTAAGATATGCGTATTACATGCCTCTAGACATGAGATAAAATCAAATCTTATGACAAGAGAATAAAGCTTCTACCAGGCTTCATCTCTGATCAGCCCTGATACTTCCACATTAAAACTGAGTAAATGTATTTTATCCAAGATTAACCCTCGTGTCTTCAGACATCCTGGCTTATTTCTGAGTTGAGAAATGCAGCGATTGTTATTACCTCTGACAAACATTGTAATTTCAGGAAATGAACCATCACATTAGATTTTTTTTACACTTTTTTTCCCCCACCCCAACATTTCCATGCATCTGGTCTAGTGTGAAATGATGCATAATGCTCCAAGAATAAAAGTAATAAGGATCCATTTAGATTACATATCAGGAAGGGTTATTTTCTCAGATTTCTAACAATGAAAAAGTAAGAAATTGACCATTTTACTCAAACACAGACAGAATGACAGATAATACACCAATATGTCCAAGAAAAAAGAGATCACTTTCTATGGCTGTATGTACAGTTTGAACTGTTCATCCCATACAGAGGCCTATTCATATAGAATAATACAGTGCACATAAATTTGGCAGTGCGCAAGATTTTTACGAGTGTGAACATTTTTTTAAAGCTTGATTCAGTGCAGTGAAAGATATGCAGGGAAGACCAGAAAGTAAGGGCTATCTGTCAAGTCCACACTATATTCATAGCAGCTCCCTTCAGGAGCATCATTTGTAAGCAGTTATAGGGTGAATCAGTTGAAAATGGAGGCTGGAGACTACGCAGGTCCAGTTAAACAGAAGTATTGTGCAGCCTAGGAGCTTTGGCTTGAAATATGCCTTTGGAACGTAAGTATTTCACAATGAGTTTGGATGAAGGTTGTGTATTCATTTTGAACAATTACTTTATCAGTAGCTGATTTGTCTAACTGGATTGAAAAATAAATTCAATTTAAGACAGATTTGCGTCTGTCATGTCTAACCAGTGTCCCCCAGTGAGCTGTTTTTAGACAAAAGAGAAAGACTATTCACTTTGGTCTGATGCCAATTCATAACTTTAACACAGATATTTACTACAATATACAGCTAATCTGTAGCTTCTTCCTGTTGTGTTAATAAAGTCTTCTTATTTTTCTGCTTCATATATCAATAATATCAATAACATCACAGGGGAGAGATTTTACAGAACACACATAAAAAACACTTCTTTTACACTACTTTGCAATTTCACATTTCAGAGTGTTTGGCAATTTATCTTCAAATAGAAAAGAAAATTTAATCTAAACAATGTAACAAAAAACCTACAGAATTTATAAGGAGGTACCTACAATAACACAATTTCTGTAAAAAACTGACCAAAAGCTTCCAAAATTGCAGAAGTTTCAAAAGGGTTTTCCTACCAACATTTTAAAGACATCTAACTGCTATCAGTGATATCTGTATTATTAATGTAGCAATTATAGTAAACATTTATGCAGCCATTTCCACCTAAGGAAAAAAAAGAAAAATAGTATGGTGATGATCAGTTACAAGTTTTAAATCCCCAGTGTTGCAGCACAAAATGTGCTGTGTAACTGAGGAATGGGTAAACTGGGCGGAGACAAGGAATAAAGACAAAAAAATCAAATTGCTTGGGATCAGTTTTACAGGAACGTTGCAAGAGTCAGAAAAGATCAGCACTACCACTACACCCCCGAAAAAGTCCAACCTCTTATCAGCAGTATTTCTTTCAAAGTTTACACCACAAAGTGGAAGACTGAGTAGAATTCTAGGCAATACCTCGACAGGAGAACTCAATTAGCTGTTTACTATGGATTATTTTTTGATTCTTGACCCTTGTTATCCCTTTTTCTCTCATATTTTTTCTTTACCACAGTTTGAAACCAGGGTCAGAGGTTCCCACTTTTAGGGCTGTGTTAAAAAAAAATAATAATCCATAACTGTGACATGCTATTCCCTTCTCTTCTATTCTCCCCCATCATGAGCTAAAGGATTATGAAAATTTGTCAGTATAGAAAGTGGTTGTTCATAACTGGTAAAAACTCTTACAAATACAGCCAAAGCATGCAGGACACCAACAATTTTAAGTACTTCTTCTAAACCTCAGTTTCCACTGCATTTCCCCTCTTCATTCAACAACAGTGCAAAAGGAGAAGATTCACAAAGGCTGCAACTAATTCTTATTAGAAATGGAAATTAAGTGCCTAAAAAATCCTTTTAGAGATCAGTGTTTTACAGGACGTATGAAGTTCTGCAAAATACTTCTCTATCTCTGCTTTTCCTTGCAAAAGACAATCCACCTTTCCACAAGAAATCTGAAAATCAGTTCTTTGAAGGAATTACTAGACCTGTTTCCAAACTGCTTTGGACCATTTTTTGCCTTTGATTTCTAGGTTCTTAAAGGTGCCATTTCAGATATTGTAAACTTATCTTCTTTATTAATAATGAAATGCAAGTTATAGAAGCACTTTACTTATCAGTAAGTTCTTTGTTCTTTTAAATACACCTACCATTAATAATAGAATTTATCACAATGACCTGTAAATCTTCTCCAATTATTGTACAAATCTGTCCAATTTCCTGGAATCTACATGGCACATTTGGGATATCTTATGTTAAGTACCAACTTCATCTACTCCAGTTACGTAAACTTCATATTAAACATTATATCCTTTACAGTTATTGTTTCACAGCAATCCAACTCAGGTGGTTTTTTCTAACAGCCTGGGACCTGCAGAGCAACAACTAACAAAACGGTTGAGGGTTTTGAGCAGTTACAGGTATCTGAATCACATGCCTTGTGATATTACTTTTTGATATGACATATTGGAACATCTGCAGTTCTGCACAGAAGGATTTTGGTTACCTTGCTCAAAGTTGATTTAAAAGAGCTACAGCACATGAGAAAGTTGGCTCCTGACACATGCCATGTAACCTCATTATTACAAACTTAATCAACCTGTTCCTAGCCTTGCCATTGTTTTTACTAATCTGTTCACTTGAGAGTAGTTGGTTTACTCTTTATTTGCACTGTGGCAAACTCAGAATCATGTCTAATATTGGAAGAACTTCAGGCAATAGTAATTCCACTGAGGTTTACCTAAACAGATCCAAAGTAGCACTGACGTTAAAAAAAAACCTCTGCATGAACCTCGTAAGTCTTTCTGGGCTCTTAGTAGTGGTCTTTTCATGCCTGCAGGGGTCAGTGCTTATTCTCCATTTTGACTTATAGGGTAAACCTGAATATATTCTAGAAGTGGCAGAATGGATTATTGCTAAACTCCTTATTAATTGACTCATGCAACAGTCCTAACCTTGGCTGAGTCATTCATCTTCCAGGTTCCCAGGCAATAGCTTAGAGAGGGAATTACAGTCCTGGAACATTTGCTGTCACTTTATAAAGGTCACCTTGGATGAGTCCAGACTTTTACAGCCCAACAAGTAGTTTTGTTAGTGCCACCTAAGATTGGAGAGAATGCTCCAATTTCTGTTTGTACAAAGTATGTGGTCCCAAACAAAAGAATAAATTGACTATAAAATTTTCAGTTAGATATGCACATAATGCACACATCTAAGTTTCCCAGTTCTGACTGTGCTCTCTCCCTGTAATTCAGTGCTATTGAGCTCTACTGCTTGGAAAGAAGCATTTCAAATAGCACAAGAGTACTACACAAATTTTTGGATGCATCGTGTAAGCTAGCAATAAATTCAGTTCTATAAACATTAAGTTGACTGGAAAAAAGTACTAGAAAGATCTTGTCACAGTACTGTGAGAAGGTTGACAAAATCATGCCATACCACTTGGTCTTCAGTAGGGAAAGCAACAGCCCTACTGAGATACCTCCCATCTTGGAATTTCCTTACAGAGAGAATGGGACAGCAGAGATTATGGCAAACAAAACATCTGCAGCACCTTTAAGATCCAAACAGTATGCTTCTTTTCGATTACAGCGTTAATATACTAGAACTTTTAGTCTTGATAATGTAAAAATCAAGCCCAAATAGAGTTCATGTAGCCATGTCAGCTTTGCCATCTGGCATAAGTCAATGAATGCACACACTTGCATAACTGAGGAAGGGCCCCTGGGAGACAGAATGATAAAAGCCAACTGAATTCTGACATTACTACTTCCAGTAATGCTTTTAGTCAAAATACTTCTACATCCCTATTAAAATGCATCAACAAGTAGTATGTGCACATTTCAGAACAGAGGGAGGGAGGCTGTAAGGCAAAAGGAAAGCTACTGATTTTATTAAGAATTTACTCCATATATATAGACTTACAATTAACTTTTATATGAAATCATGCAGTTTGGGTATTTTTTCCTGTTAACTTTTTCTGGAGTTTCTCTTTAAACTGGCTTGAACCTTTTTGTGTAAAGGCCAAACACATAAGGAAATATATCGTTATTTCATATGCCACTAATATACAACTTACACATTCCATCAGACAGTCATGGCTTTTCAAAATAGACACATTCACACAAGCACACACTCAGGTATGTAACGTACAAATGTGATGATTTCACTTCATGTAGATTCTATTAAGGCTTCTTACACAGAAGAATTCAGAATCAGTAGGAACATATCAGTCACTGAGTTCAAGCCCCTGATATACCTAGCATATCAATTCTGTAACAGAAAGCAGTTACAGTAAGCATGGTGTAAAGGATGAATTTTAATGACCACTGGTCTGCAGTGCAATTAACATCTTGTTGTGCTGGGTTCCCCTCTTACTGAATTAGGGTCCATAATTACTGACATGGCATGGTGCATTACCTTAACATTATCTTTTGCATACTGGTTAAGAGACACAGCTCAAAATATGTGCTCAGAAAACTCTTTTCTATTATGGATTAGAAACACAATCTGTTACTTATCTGTCACTAGTTAAGCGACTGCATTTTTACAAAAGAACAAGAAGACAATTAGTTTTCTGTAGCTAACGTGGCTTACTAGAGTCTAGGGCATAGGATATAAGTCATACACTTATTTTTCTGTGAAGCACTCTTACCTCAGCTAACATGGTCATGTACCCTTGTGAAGCTGGTAAGTGCTTCCAATAGCAATTTTAAACATTGTATATAACACAATTAATTCAGCACACCTTTCTTTTGTTTTCTATGAACAGGGGGGAAAAGTAGGCTCAAACAACAAATATCTACTTACCAACTTCTTTATAGAAAATAGAAAAGGTTTACTAGCCACCAGCACAAGGTATAAAACTCAGCTATAGGAAATTCATGACAATAAACCTGACAGAGGAAATAAATTAAACCCAGGAAGGGTCTCACACTTATTACAGAGCTCAATTTTTATTTTAAATGCCATATGGTACAACAAGTGCTTTTTTGGCAGATCTCTTCACTAATTTCTTAAATGGCATCAAGCGCCTCTCTACAATAAAATGAAATTAAACAGCAAGAAGAAAAAAGTGAGTTGTATCAACAGTTTGTGACAGAAGAGCACTGGGAAGTTACATAAGAACCAATCTTACAGAAGTAGTTTCAGTTCTTCAGCTGTTTCTCAGGAAGTAACAAAAATTTGAATTAAGTTGCCTAACACAATTTCTGACTCATGCCTCTATAACAACAAAAACCCTTTAAAAAAACAAGCTTAATATCCACCAAATTCAGAATTCATACATTTAGGCAAGCAATACTAATTGAACCAAAGAGCTGAATCATGGTTCACTTTTGTTTTAAAAAATCCTTCATGTAACTGATGATATAAAGCCAAATGTTTCACAGTTAGAAATTTACGGTGGTGTATCATTTTATTAGACACAGTCATGTTAAGATCTCAGTATATCAAATACTGATCTGCTTTTAAATGTCCATCCTCCTCTACCCATTCTATAAACAACCATGAAAATCAGACTTGTGCTGGCTTTTGGACAATCGTTAACTTTCTTTAGCTCAAAAAACTTTTTGATTTATTTCCCTTCTCCCCTACATTTGGGATCAGATATATAAAGTCCAGGACCAGGTAAAGTGTAGCATTTGAAAGTTTATGGAGACTATTTCTTTACCTACCTCAACATTCACTTCTGCGCCTTAACAAAATTTGTGTGCCATTACTAAGATATAATGGGGACAAAAAAACGTGGTTTAGTAAAGCTGAAAAGATTAATATCAAGTTTCTCAAGTGTCTGTGGCACAACAAAGGAAAGATAAGCGCTCATATTGCTCAAGTGACTTAAAACTTGGTTCTTCATATTTGGAGCTGATACTTTTTTCCTTCGCTGCACAGTGGGAAGGGTGAAGATGCAGTCAGCCACATGGACAGCACTACACCCCCAAGGTCTACTGCAGACAGACTCACTAGAAGTCAATTTATACTCTTTCCCCTCCAGCTGCAAAAAGCTATTCTGCTAGACCTCTGGTACAGCACCTTGTCTTTCAACTCTGCCAGCCCAACTTTATGAACTAAAGAGGTTTCTCCTGATCTAAAGTTCTAAAACGCATGCCATAGCTTTTGACCCCAGTGCTTTAGGAAAACTTCTATAGTTATTAGGGAATATCTCATCCCTCTACAACTCCCAGTAGTAACTGAGCCCCTTATAGAGCTGATAAGCTGTGGGGGAAAAGGAGACTGTGATATCAATGATCATAAGATAAACGATATTAGTAGAGACCAATACCACAGGCAGTGATACAATAATCTACTGTGTAGAAGACAGTGCACTTACAATTCCGGTGCAATCAACTAAAAAGGTCAGAAAATGTAATGCTAAAATTATACAGCAATTTTCAGTTGGCATTAGTAAAATTATTGCTTTAGGAAAGCACCTAAGAAACAACCATTCAAAGAAATGATAAAAAAATTATGGCTTTGCAAAGCCAGAATCACTCTGCTCCATCTGTCCTGGGGTAAATTGAAAGAGGATACATTCTACATTCCAAGTCTGAAGTATTAACAGCCTGGAAAGCACCATATGGATTTTGGCATTCCTTATTTTTTAAAAACAAGAAATTAAAATTGAGAGCGTGAATCCTTAAAAAGACAGACCAAGGTTGTGGGGTTTTATTTTTTTTTTTCTTATTGTGAAAAAATAGGTCAATAAGACTGAAAACGTTTAAAAATAACAGAAGTCGTTGCATGCCATAGTCACTCTGAGACACTGTCCTAAAAGTCCTCCATCTTTTTCTTTTACTTTTTATTGAATTTCTGCAAGTCTTACAGTATTTTCAACACAAGATGCCTACTGCAAAGTAAAATCCATTAGGTTTTAGCATCTGGTGTATAAATCTTGTGAATTAAATATAATCTAAAGTTATTTGTCTTTAGAATTCCATTTATTTTGAGCTTCAAAATAGTAAATATCCAGATATGATGCAGAAGCTGAGTACTAAACAGCAGAAAACATGAAGAACAGAATCAAATATAACATTTTGAATTAAGGAAATTTAATAAAAAGAAACAACAGCTTCTGTTTGTGAATTAAATTATCTTCTCTAAGTAGAAAGAAAAAATGCAAAAATTATTCCAGGCAGCAATATTCAAATGCATAATTTCTTTTTTTTTCTCTTCTCCTTTTTTTTTTTCTCCAAAACCAGCCTAAAGCTAGTAACACAATTTTTGTTCCAGTACATCTTTTAAAACAGTGAAATATAGTATATATTATTTGAAGTGATTCCTGTAATGCATTATAATAGATGCTATTATATGCTATACTCAGAGTACTCAACAGAAAAGTCATTTTGCTTCATTATCATTGTTTACTATTTATGGAGAAAGAAAATGAAATTTGAAGAAAACCATCATCAAACATTCTGAACATCACAAATATATGTAAAAAAGAGCACAAATAAGAGCAAAATCTTCATTCTACAGGCTGTAACAACATTTACGATGAAAATTGTAAACTCTGGTATAATTTGCATGCTTTTGTTTCGGCATTCTGCAGTAAATGACACTTCTTGAGACATAAACTGCCTTTTAAAAATAAAACAGGCGAATTTTAAATGCAAATTTTTCCATCTCAGTGAAAAAGTTCATCCTTCATTAGAGATGTTACTGGCTTCAGAAATTATTATTATACCACAGAGCTGCTTGTTTCTGCAGCTTAAGGAGTCCAGTATTTCTTGTTTAGCACTTCACAGGCTGCCGGACTTCTTCATAAAGGCAGATTAGGCACTAGGCACAGTTGCTTGATCACAAGTATTAATGTGAAACAATTTCTATGTAAAAGTAAAAATATAGACTGACTCATTCATTATTGTACATTAAACATAACATTATCATTGGCATTCTGATGCATTTCAACAGTTCATATTCTTTACTGCTATCTTTCTTTACCCTCACACAGCACATCTGCCCAAAAAAATATATACCAGAAAGATAATTATTATTCATTCTGCTTCCAAATAATTTTGGTAATCTAGAGAAAACGTTATAAAATAACACTGAAAATGAAGTATAGTGTATATTGGCTAGGAGAGGTAACTAGACGAGAAAAAATGGGCTATACAGAAGCAAAAGGGGTGGAAGATAAGAGTGTTTTTTCCTTCTTAGCTTGACATTAAACAAGCTTTGGAGCTAGATATTATAATAGCAATTTAACAGGGAAACGTCAGTTTAATTTGAAATAACAAAGCCTATTTCTAATACAAACCACTATATAGTCTCACTATATTTCAAAAAAGGTGAATTTTAACAACATAAGTTGGTATTTTGTTTGTCCTTCCTGTTCTCTTTCTTTTTTGTTTTTTTTAAGAAAATTAGAAAACAGGACAGGAGATAAGACAGCCACTAGACCTTTGAAATCATCTGTTCATACTTGCCAAAATTGACCACTTTGGTCACAGACATATTTTTAGTTTAAAAGTGACATAAAGTGAAATGGAATTCTTTTCCTCATAATGGCTGCACAGTCAAGCTTTATTTAGTGCTAAACAGAAGAGAGAGCTGAAATTAAGAAAAATGCTTAAACTACTTCAGGGTTTGAGTTATTATTATATTAACATGTTATGTGAGAAATCTCAGAATTGTAGTCATGCCATAAGAGACAGGAAAACCATTTAGTAGGAAAGGTTCAACTCTCTCACTTTATTTTCTTGACTCCTACGTCCATTGCTACAGTTCTTATCTGCTGGTTTTATTCATGCTAGACGTCCTAATAAAAAAGATTATACACCCTAATAAAGCAAGATGATTAGGCAAAGAATTACAGGCAACAAACTAGTGAAATTATAACCCCATCAAACCTCTAATCCATGCAAGTTATGATCAAAGTACTCAGTTAAAACAGTTCAGATACGCAGTTAAAATACTTCAGGTATTCCTTAGGAAGTATACTTCAGGTGTATTAACAAAAAAAAGATAATTCTTCCACTGAGTTAAGAACACCTACAGTGTGAAAACTAAAGAGACAACGAAGTTTTAAAATGTGTTTGCTGTCATCATGAAGACAGAAGCAAATCCTGGCACCAAAATACAACTTTGATGGCAAGATTCTAGTTTTCACCTACATACTACAGAACAGAAAATGGAGTTGGCCTGAAATTCTTTCTCATTTTTTTTTTTTTTTTTTTTTCCTAAAGAATTATTTTGCTTTCATATGCATGTGATATATACAGGACAAGTGACATGACTGTGAGTTTAATTATGGTAGAATCCATTCCTCAACATACAAAGGAATATAAAACTAAGTTTTTTGTACACGCTTCCTTTTCCTGGCTGTAGACTGTCAGGATCTTAGTTGGTCTGAATGACCATTTGCTAGTTTTAGCTGTTTTAAATCAAAACTTTCAGATAACATAAGCGTATCTCCTATCACCTATCTACCTTCTTAGAAGTCCTTATACTCTCAGGGATGGTAGCAATTTTAAAAGTATTAGATTAAAATACCTGACAGGATGGATTTTGATTAATTAAAAAAAAAAAAAAAAAAAAAAAAAAAGAAGATAAATATAATATTACAGAACTTTCCAATTATGCCATCACAGAGTAATACAAAATTCAGTAGCAGGTATCTCAGTAGGGTGATGAAGAGGCAGACTGAGGGTTTTCAGTAGGACAAGATCAGACTCTGTTCCTTTCCCATCCTCTCTATCCAGTACCATCAAACAGCAATTATATTCACAGCAAAATCAAAGTAAAATGTTCTTTAGCAATTTTGTTATAGTACATCTCATATAGTACATATCACATCACTGAAAGATGGAAATATGTTTTCATTTTAATGAAATCCACAAAGTAGGTAGTGTTCAAAAATTGCACAGGCATTCCCTACATCAGGAATATTATAGCCCAATTAAAAAACTTTGGAAAAATGTTATTAGATCACTATTCTCCCTAGCTGTTTCAAAGGGCATGATCCTATTTAACCACTATTAAATGCAAACAGAGGAGGGCCTTAAGCTCATGTAAGACTTCCCAAGTCATAAGCAAGACTTTCAAGTCCATGCAGACATTGGTGGGAAATCAGTCATGCAGTATGTTTGCACTCAAGTTGCTCCATACACTGGAATTTCTTTACTGCTTTATGTTTTTAATGTGACGCTGGAAGAACAAAGGTTAACTTGGACATCTAGTGGCCATCTTATACTGACACATATTGTTACTTCACACTTTTACACAGTGAAATGCACAGAACACATTCTCAATAGAACATATTCTCAATAACAACATTTCTGCAGATCTCTAAGTTTCAATTTTCCAGGCTGTGGTCATTTTTTCAGCTTTTGCAAAATACAGCCTGAAGCACTTTTCCTCTGTGACCTGCCAATGTAAAATGAAACGCTTCAGATTATCATTTGTAACAACAGATTTCCCAAAGTGAATGCAGTTCAATGTGAAGAGGTAAATTTTTCTTCAAATGCAAATGTTCTTTATATTCTTCTGCCTCAGAATAGCAGATGCAGAAACAAAATAGCATAAATTATGATTGACCTCAGCAGGAATAATTTATGCTCCTGAGCCACTTTATGTAGTGTAACCAGGAGGGAGCTGTCTGACTGTATGAATTTTTACACATCTTCTAGCTAATTTACAGATCCAGTGTAAAATTAAACACTTAAGGACATCATAAATATTTGTGGCATCCTCTAAATACCTTTGGGTTAATAAACCAATGAGTCAACTACACTGTTCCGTAAAAGTATTTCCTTCATCTCTGGCAGATACAATCTTCATTTTACTGAAGTGCTTCAGAGCAACATAAGAAAGGGTAGATAAAGCGACATTTTCATGGTGTGAAATGTGCATGTTGCAGCGCAATGAGAGGAAAGCTGCATGCTGACCTTCTGTAAGACATACCAAAGAATTTGTAACCACTCCTGTCAAACACTGGAAAATGGAGTGGAGGCATATATTACTTGTGATCCACCATAATTATCAGAAAGTTACTATCTACTTATAGGTCTCCATCTGTTAACGGTACTAGGTCTTAGCTTTTTTCAGTTTTCCATCTACCAGAAACTACTTTATTTTCAACAATCACTAACATATCCTTCTTAAAAATTACTAATGAGTTACTTTTATGAACAATAAGGGACATCTTGAAAAACAGGGTCGGATCTCACATGGCTTAATTAGTCAAACTTCATTAATTTTCATTATATGAGGCTGATTTGCATCACTGGAAAATTTGGACATTTACTTCAAAACACAGCATGATGATAAAGAGCCATTTTTGATACAGGTATGTTGCCCCAAAAAAAACCTGCCCACAGATGGCAAATTGCATTTACTGCCATCTTCTTGCACAGAGTCCAAATCTGCCGGTTAGGAGACTTACCTTTAAAGTAGCGAAACTCAGAACTAAGTGTTAAGAAAGAGAATTGAAATTCCCACAGTGAATATGTTCTTCAGTTTTAGATTTTTAGCCCCTCCCCCCACCCTTATTTTTTTGAATTATTTATGATATATTTAATTTACTTGAGAATTTACAAATGAAATCTGCAATGTTAAGAATACAGCAAACAATACTGTATACAATACAATAATTAAAAAAAAAAATCTTTATTTTCCTTTGCAGTGTCTCCAAAAATTATTTATATTAGGTTAAAACTTTTCAGAAAAAAAAAACCTGTTTTTAGCTGCCCCATCAAAACCACTGCAGAAATCCCCAAGAACAGTTCACATTTTTGTTGACTGCTGCTGGTAGTTTTTTCCTTAAAACCCGGAAATTATTTCCATCAATGTTACCACTCATGTTTTAGCAGTTTCACAGACATCTCCCTACTTACACGCTGGCTTTGTAGTGGAGCAGAATCCATTAGTGTTGCATGAGAAGGAAATAGTTAATTTTAAACAAAATTTTATCAGATGAGAAAAGCGGGGAAGTATCATACAAACAACACCCCAATCACCATACTGGATTGGCAGGGTAATGCAATTGACAGTCTGCATTCATTCTGTAGTCACAATATAATTACACAACACACTCGAAAGATCCCACAAAGGGCCACATTACTGAAGCCAAGGTTATTACAAGAAATAGCAGCAAGTGGTTCTGGGAATGCAAGGTGAAGCAAGTTAATAACTTCCCATTATCTACTGGTAAATCAGCTACCTCTATTTGTAGAAATAAATGACATGAGAAAAAAGCTAAATTAAACAAACGATAATTTGTATCAGGTAGCAACAGAATACAGATGGTGTTCTTAAATGCATATCACTGCAACAGCAAAAATCACCTCCTCCTGTTTGGAAAACACTCTTTTAAATGGCTTCTTTACTGAAAAGCTGGTAAGGTAGAAGAACTTGAA
The DNA here is from genome assembly GCA_025448015.1 of Bolborhynchus lineola. Lineage (NCBI taxonomy): Eukaryota > Metazoa > Chordata > Aves > Psittaciformes > Psittacidae > Bolborhynchus > Bolborhynchus lineola. The sequence continues at coordinate 36,320 of JAOEHX010058703.1, forward strand.
AACATTAGAGAAACATTATGGTAAGTACTCATAAACATTAGTGGACAAAGAAACCTGTGAGGTGCTAAATCTCTCTTTCAAAACCAATTAATGAGAACTTGGGAGAACATTTAGAAGTCCTGGACTCAAATCTGTCCTCTGCCTGATAGTCCGACCTACCTGTCTCTACTTCTCCTGATTCAACCATAAGGCTACAGGAAGCTTTTCAGAAAGCACTGATTTCTCTACTCATTGCCTGCACGGAACAGCTGCCACAGAAGGGAATGAAATATCCTCAGAATACTAACTAAAGTCAAGGAGCAATCCTTGGATGTAGGGCTTCACTTTCTCTATGGCAGAAGGACTGAAATGAAGGTTTCTCAAATACAATTTTCAAGCCAGTGACCCAGTGGATGAAGCAGAAGCCTATTATTCATCTTTTCCAAAATTTTCTGTCAGATCAGTTAAGGCCTTCTTTTCCATGAGAAAACCAGCGTGTACAGGTGGAGAAATGAGACCAGCAAAACACTGATCAAAGAAACTGGTAGAAATACTTCTGTCAAGTTGAAAATATTATGATAAGAAAGAGAGATGACAAAACCTGAAAGTGCTCCTTTGCATTTTTTCAGTGGCTCTTTGAAAGGACAGTTAGCATCCTTCTAACATTTGGTTCCACAGGTGAGGAAGTCAGGGCAATGCCTATTCTGTGAATCCCAAAGGAGCTAAAGAGAAGGAGCCAGATGCCGAGCAACTCATGTCAAAATTAACTGCCTTTGAGCATGCTTAGAGGCTTAAAGTTGGGCATCACATATTAAATAAAAGATTTTGTGAATGTGGAAGTAACCAGGAGTTCTATTTACATTTTTTTAAACTATTCAGGTACCTACATCTCCCTAGTCACTGTCTCAAGTGGCTTTATTCCACATTTTTTCTGACTCTGGTATCATAACAATGTTATTTAGTTCTACGGCTGGTTTCTCAATTCTGTAGAAAAGTCATAGTTTATCTTCTAAATTCTGCTGGAATTTATAGAAAATGATGCACTCAAACGTAAGAGATGTTAAACATTCTTTAAATCCTGAAAATATTAATAGTAGAACTGCAGTAGAGTATGCAATGTTTTTACTAAATTATTTATCAAGTACTGTGCAAATACCTACAGGCTTCACAGTTCAAAGCCTGAAGAGACTGCAATTCATCTTGCCTGCACTGTCATGTAGGTCAAATTAGAAGAGATTCATTCCTTGAGCACTTGGCTGAAAAAAATCACAGCGTAGAAGCAGTGTGGCATGAATATATTACATACCTATTCAACTAACACAAAATTTTAAATGAGAAATTACACAAAAGTAGAATGAAATAGCTGCATGTTGGTTGTGTATATTTATGTCAGATTTTAAACTTGTTAAATATAGTATCATATAGACCTTAGCATGGGCTGCAAAACACAAAAGCTGAGGAAATACCTAATAAAACTTTAACAAGGAATGAACTGGAGAAAGGAGTGGTGAAATGGAAATGGGACATGCAGATCACACCAGATGGAGATAACACAGGTCATATATTCCCTCGTTCTACCATAAGACTCCAGGTACGGTAGCTACACAGCTAGCAGCTACTGAACTGAGTCATTTACAGCTACCCCAGCCCCAGAATACAGACACTCCCTTTGCTGTAAACTCTTTAGAAGATGTGTCTTATCTTAATCTTGTATGCTTGTTCCATACCAGCACAGCTGAGTCCTAATCTTTGATAAGGCGTTCTCTGTGTGACCTGATACAGTACAAGGACAACAAAAATTGTCCTCAAACAAGAATTATAAGAGAGCAGCAGCAGAGATCTTGCCCTTGCTTTCCAGGACCACAGAAAACATCAAAAAGTCAATTCTTAAATACAATCACTTATGTGCTACATAAAAAAAGGCTTTCATTTGATAAAGAAAAAGCATTACATGATATTACAGGTAGCAGCATTGAGACAGTCTAATATCATGATTTTAAGAATTAGGAACGCTAGAAACCATGGAGAAAGGTTAAGAAAAAACATAGAGACTTCTCATTTAAACAAACAACAAGCATTTTCATTCTTCACAATACTCATGAAGGTGATGTACACAGAATAAGTAACTGGCTTGCTGGAAGTCTGAGAAATTTGGGTTGAGAACGAAGCACATATACCTTTGCCTTCTAATTTCACTGATGTCTAGAACACTCCACGAGTATAACCAGGCAAACTGAACATCATTTCTGTCTGAAAATTATCACAGATTCAATGTCTTACAGTCTTCTCACATGGCTTGCACATCACTAAAATTAAAATAAATAAAAAAAGTATCTGCAAAAAATCAATAGAGCTCCATATTCTCTCCAAAAAAACAGCCCAGATTGCCACTGCATGAGTAGTTTCATACTGTCTCTGCTCTAACTTAGCTGTTTTTGTCAAGATTTACTTATCTCTTCATGTGAACCAATTTCTTTTTTCTTAACTTGCCCTAATGCCAGATGACTAGGGAACATCATCTAGAAATTAATCTAGCACTAAGACAGCTGTGTTAAAACCCAATCACCTATACTATGGAAGTTTGCTGGGAGCATCTGTCAGGAAAGCTGCTCTAGATTTTCTATTCCAAGCTGAATTTCACATGCCAAGCTGTTTGAACCTTAAAGCTGAGATCTACCCAATGAGTTGCCGAGTTCCAAAAGAGATTTTCAAAGATACTCAGAAAACAGTGTGCTTGTAAAAAAGCTGTTTCCAGAATTCAGAAAACTGTTAGCATTGACTAATTCATTCCATCAGAGAGTTATTCCATCTAATTCCTGAGTTAATTGCCAAAATCTTCTCCCTCTTATCTTATTCAGGTTTTTGATACCCTTACACACCAAGTCCTTGTTGTCAAAGATGAAACAGTATGCCTTCCCCAACTACCTACTAGTAACAGGAGGCTTTAAAAATACTACTACAAAAATTAAGTCGTAAACAAGTGATGTTCTGATTTAAACATCCATTGTTGATTTCTGTATTTTTCCAGACACATGCAAACTGTGGAGCTAATATTGATCTGAATAATCTTATTTTATCAATGTTATTCTCTGCCTCCTGGTCTGTTCCTATGCCCTTTGTCTCTTGGAAACAGTAACAGAGAAATTAAACTGCCATCAGCAATTCCTCTCGAACACACAGAATGACACTGTATGCATTATTAGGACTCAAAGATGCAGGCTCCTCTTACAGATCTTACTTGCCAAATGGTTTTGGAGAAGTCACTTACTGAGCTTCTCCATATCACTTTACTCACTTAAAAATAACAACTATTTAATAGTGTCTACAGAACCACAAACTGACTTAATTTATTTCTCAGCTCTATAAAAGGTGGTAAGTTTACTAGGGTTAAGTGTGATCCCCTTTTCCTACAGGAATTTTTCCACAGAAGCACTGTCTCCCGTCACAACTTGAATAAGTAAGTTGATGCTGCCAACAGCATTCAGAGAGGAAAGAAGTGCTGCAGTGTAGCCTGAAATACCTAGAATTCTGCTTTAATTATCACTTTGTTATAACACAGTTATCAATCACATAAGGAAGTAAAATGCAAAGGAAAAATATACAATAGGAATCATAAAAACCCCAAACTAGATTCCATTCTAACTCCTTAAAAAGCAGCATCACATTCTTATGATTATGGCGGTTTCTTTTTTTTCTGGACTAAAGACGCTTTAACACTCCTTTCTTAAAGCTCTCGTTGCTGAGCTGCAGAGGTAGTAACAATATCACCACAATTCAAATTTATGTTAGCCAATGAAATGTCAGCTTTACCTTTTCAAATTTTTCCCTCTCATGCTCCAAATTTTCATCAGCATTTTTAAATGCATACTGTATGCTGTAAGTCCATTCAAAACCAAAATCACAATAAACTCTTTGGCTGCAGGTGCTAGTTAAAGCCAAATGTAGACCTGCTGATACATTGAGCCTAGTCTATGCTCAGACCTATGTTCCACAGCCACACCTTTCTGCAGTTGACAGCAGTATAAGACTACACAATAAAAATGTTTTACTGGTAAAAATGATTACTAGTTGTGAACAATACTATTGCATAGCACCTTGTGATTGGTGTCTTGACAGTTTCCAAATCACTAGTCTCCCTAAGTCCCAAATGATTCACAAAAAATCAATACCGCTAACAGAACAATACTTCAGGAAGCTTACAGGCAACAGGCAGTGTAATATTACCCTTTTTAACCTGTGTGGCAGCACAGGTGATAGTATTGTTGTATTTTCAGGCATACGTGGCTCTTAATACATAAAAATGTACATGGAACCATACAGGTGAATAAGTAATAGCTGTTGAATCAATGAAATTATAGGCTCAGTGCATGTATACCACAGAGGAATAAAACAAGATAAATAAGGCTGAGGTTAAAGAGAACAAGGGCTGCTCAAGTAGATGAACACACCACCACTATGTTATACTATGTTCCAGTTCTCCACAGGAAAAAGCCACAAATGGGTTTCACACGCACATGGAATGTTAGCTTACATATGATAAAAGGTTATCTGCATTTGTTTGTG
>JAOEHX010058707.1:0-22322 GCA_025448015.1 Bolborhynchus lineola
CAATCTAAACTTCTCCTGTTTAAGTTTGAACCTGTTACCCCTTGTCCTATCACTAAAGTCCCTAATGAAGAGTCCCTTCCCAACATCCTTATAGGCCCCCTTCAGACACTGGAAGGCTGCTATGAGATCTCCTGATCCAGCCCCCTGATCATCCTCATGGCTGTTTTCTGGACTTCTTCCAACAGTTCCATGTCCTTTTTATGTTCAGGACACCAGAACTGTACACAATACTCCAAGTGGGGTCTCTCAAGAGCAGCATAAAGGGGCAGGATCACCTCCTTCAACTTGATGGTCACGCTCCTTTTGATGCGGCCCAGGATACATTTTAGGGGACCTTTCTAGGACATCTTACTCCATCTTCATTCTCAAACCAAGCTAAGTTTGAAATAGATCAAGTTGCTAGATATCTTGTCTAGTCAAGCTTTGAATGTTTCTAGGGATGGAGCTTCCACATCCTCTCTAAGCTTCTATTCCAGTGTTTTACCATCTTCAGCTTAAACATTTTTGTACATCTCTCATTAGATACTCAGCACATATTCCTTAAATATTACCATATCCATGCCCAGGCCCTTGGTCCCTTTGCAGTTGCCAGCTCAGGCCTCAAGTCTTCCCAGGTGCAGGTCTCCTCCTACTCACCAGCTGGTCCAGCTTTGAGTTCACTAGGAAATCGTAACAGAACAGAGTAAAGTCATGCAGGCTACAGCAGTGACTTAGGACTATTCTCTGTGAGCAGTTTGACACCTCTACCCTGATTCAAAGATTAAATGTATAAGATAATATAGATATATTCAGAAAATACTTAAGGCCCAGGCACTGCTCAGGCTTTATTACAGATGCAGACAGATAGAATCTGGACGTAAATACTGGGCTTTTTTTTTTAATTATTTCAGTTGCACTTTTATAATTGTTGAGTTCCCTTGGAAGAAATGGTAGCTGATTGAGAGGAAAGTATATTATCTCTTGTACATTAAGAAAGCTTTTTTACAAAGTGAAAGCACTTCTGTCATAAACGAGGATTTGTTTGAGTGCACACATTCCAGCTGTTGAAAAAACTTACATTTGATGATGTTTTGGAAACTGCACAACTCTCCAGGGCAAGAAAAAGCATAACTATCATTTTGTTGTTGCAATTAGAAAAATGATACATTGACTATTTCACACTAAATGGTTTGTAACCTAATTCTGGAATATAAGCTAAATTATCAATGGATATAATTTAGCATAAATTCAAGGAGTAAATGGAGATATTCTGCTTTATAGCAATTAAGCATCATCTATTAACTAATTATCATGAAACTTTTTATTAAATCATTAACTATCATGTTCCCCTCTATTGTATAAATTCTTTCACCAACCTTATATTTACCATGGATTATCTGTTCCCTTTAATATAAAATACTGATTTTTTCACATTGTTTTTGCCAGCACCTATAGAAAATATCTTTCAAATCATAATTGGCATGACAGTGTTTGCCTGTCATTTGCCTAGTATGTGGATATGAGGTGTTGAGTGTAAAAACTTCTGCATTTGTCTTCGAGGTTTGGAACAGTTCCTTAGTGCTTCAATTAAACTAAAGGATTGTCCAATTATTCACAGTAAGGCATAGTAAGTTTGTGAGGAAGCTATTCTATAGCTCCTTACAAGTTGTCTTTGGAAACTGTTTTTGTAATAGTAAATAAAATAACTAGCTCTTCTGAGCTGTGTTCTCTTTTTCTGTGTCTGTTATGAAGCCTCTCAATTGTATTTGTTCTGTGCAGTATGATTAGTTCAGAAAGCACTAAAGAAGTTATTTTTCTGATTGCTTTGAAAAAGTTTATCGTCTTCACAATTGTATCCACATTTAGGGAGTTACAGGCAATAGAAGTTGCATGCAAAAGCAGAGTATGAGTGCTCTACAGTGGGTCCAGTTAAAGGACTTAAAATAATGAAAGCCAAGCAAAATAAAGACACGGGAAGCAAAGGTCAAATTTGGCTCCTACTTACCCAGTGTACTGTCCTTGTAAGAAGCTTTTTCTGAAATGATTTACCTAATTGTCACTGCGCTCCTATTAGTTAAGCCTCCTTCATTCTTTAATAGCCTTCTCAGTAGAGGATCAAGCACACTTCTCACCTAAAGCCATTTATCCATGCAGTTCAGATTTTGCGGAATCCAATTTGATTCAGTCACTCACAGATCCAAGGTGCAGAGAAGATCAGTGCAGTCATGTTTATTTGTCATCAGAAATTTGTAGCAGAGGCTTACAATTAAAAAACTCTCACAACTTTGTTAGATCTTCTGGGTATTGAAAATAATTTATTTTTTTCTCTTTCCTTTTTCTTAAATTTTGAACACAATGTTGTCTGAAACACAATATCTGACACTTAATTTCTTTCACACGGCTTCAATTTTAAACCACAAGATTTTCTGATTCATTATTAACATTACTTATCTACAATTATAGCTTTTAATTAAAAAAAAAAAAGGAAAAAAATGCAGTGATAATTTTATCTTTGGCTCTAATCTATGCATCAGAGGTAAGTGATAAATTACTTTCATCTTTTACCATAAAAAAAATTATGTCAAAGTATATCACCTGAATAACATCTTCACAGGGAAAGCGGAATCATTGTGAAATAGTCCCTCTTCATAGAAGAGAAATCGTAGAATCGTAGAATCATAGAATAGTTAGGGTTGGAAAGGACCTTAAGAGCAACTAGTTCCAAACCCCCTGCCATGGGCAGGGACACCTCCCACTAAACCATATCACCCAAGGCTATGTCCAACCGGCCTTGAACACCACCAGCAATGGAGCATTCACAACTTCCCTGGGCAACCCATTCCAGTGCCTCACCACCCTTACAGTAAAGAATTTCTTCCTCCTTATATCCAATCTAAACTTCCCCTGTTTAAGTTTGAACCCATTACCCCTTGTCCTATCACTACACTCCCTAATGAATGGTCCCTCCTCCGCATCCCTATAGGCCCCCTTCAGATACTGGACAGGCTGAAAAAGGAAGCATTGCTTATGTGAAAGGATGGTGCCTGCTAATGCTGGTCACTAATTTCTTGTCTCTAAGAAAGACACGGACTTCTGGCTTCCAACTCCTGCTGAAATGGAAACCTCTTACTGGGCAGGCACATGCATCTCCTCTTAAATTATTCAATTTCTGATTTACTGCAGACATCTGTTTCCATGTTCTTAGCTGCAACCAGAAAAAAAAGGTCTACTCTCACAATTCAGCCAAGGTCTAAGTTTCTGCACAAACAGAAGATAATAAAAAAAGCTGCTGGACCAAAGCAAAGCATCCTAAGGCCAAACCACCTAAGGACTCCTAGCCCTGTTCAGCACCTGAAGAGAATTACCTGAAACAGAGGTTTGCAGGTCTGAAGGAGGATGTCTCAGCAGTAATGTGAGAAGGTGCTGTGCCAGCTCATTGCTGCCAGTTGTGAGACAACAAATAATACTGCCTAAAGTTCAAAACATGAAGAGTGTTGAGGAATACCTGTAAGTAATTAACCTGGAGCAGCTCAGCATAAATGTATGGTTGGATGTTATTGTCTTCATATAAGTATTCCCTCTGTCTACTGAGAATTAGTTCTTTAGGTTTTTTGGGGGTTTGGTTAGTTTTGTTTTTTTTTTTTTTTTTCTGAAGTGTATCTAAGCGTTGTTTTTAGAGGTAGTGCTGGGGAATGTAGTTGGGTTTTTTGTTTTGTTTTGTTTTATTTGCAGCTCATTCACTTTAAAAAAATATGTTTTGTTTCCATTTACTAGAAGAATTATTTTTGTGGATACTTAATATATATATATTTAGATAACTATGTCTAAATATACTTTAAATTCTTATTAGCAGATTATTCTTAAGAAGATTGGTTGTCCTCTATCTTAAAGAAATTGCTAATTCTGCTGGAATGTTTAGCTATATAATTTATGCAATAGGCAAATTTACTTTGATTTACTTAGTTTTTTTGGGAGAAATATATAGCACAATCCCTATATGCAAATCCATTTGCAGTGTTAGCTGTCATACCTAAAGCTGTCATGATGGCTGGTGATGGAAGACAGTGGGTAAAAGTCTGAGCCACTTTTCTCACCCTCATTAAACTTCCTTTTGAGCAGCATGTGGCACTGCAGGTAATGAGTTCCATCTGTGTGTCACAACTCACCTACAGAGAAAAATCATTGAGATGTTGGAGGCAAAATCTGACTTCAGAGAAGACAAAGTTTTCAGCTAAAAATAAACCTTTATGATCAGAGTTCTGCAGAACTCCCAGATATTCCAATTACTATTCCTAGTTTGGTACTTAGAATAAGCTTTCAGTAAAAATGTTATTGTGTGATCTAGGTAATTGGTGAAACTAAATGCTGGTAATTAACAAACAGAAATGTTTTTCTTTGTCTTCTGAATTCTTGAGTTTATGAGTTCAGTCATTCAAAAAGTAGCAAATGACAATCTGATTAATGTGTTGATACAAGAAGTGTTTAGTATCAAAAGGAAGAAAGTAGATAATAGACAACCAAAATTAATGGTGAATTGCTATTTTTTGAAGGTGCAATCCCATAGTAACCCAGACCCTGAACTGGCTAAAATGAATTGTTCAATGAAGCTAATGCATCTAAATATTGAGAACTAAAGAATGACCACCTTTCACATGTCAGCTTTTCTGCTATGGCTCATTGCATCCTTCCATAAGAGGTGAAGACAGCTTTAATGTTGATCAAAAAAAACATACCTATCATATTATATAAAGCACAAACATCATAACAGGGTAGTAAATCCTTGCAACACCTATAGCAATGTCGGGTTTTTTGTGTCATTTGCCACCATTTTTCCTAATTTTGCAAGCTAGCAGAGAATTTGATCTCACACTTGGGCTTCCAGTGAGATTTGCTGAAGTCTAGTAAAGTATCGATTGAAACAAATTTTTAACTTGCATAATTCAAAGCTATTGTCTCCTGTTGATACAAAGTATATTTAAAGCCTGTTCTGCAGACCTGTATTTTTCTCCTTAAGTGGAACTGCAAAAGAGTAGGCTAAATATCCCAGTCTTCAGACACATAGCAGCACATACCAAGAACTTGTTTGTTTCAGTAATGTTTTGCTCCCTTTGGTCCAGCAGACATCTCATTGACTTGAAACTGAAATTTTGACTAGGGACTAGAATACTTAATCTGTATGTTGAATGATAGAATAATGTATGCTGTTTTCTCTGACATTTCAACAGCTTTAGCTTTATACATTTTTATGTCCTGCAGTATCACCAGACTATATTTTTCTTTATTACTGTTTTCTTATCAGCATTTTCTCACTGTTAATTTTTGATCAAGCATTCATAATAAAATTGTCATGTATCATAAACTGTGCTGAATATTCTGATAACTTTCACTTAAGGGAGACCAATCTTTCATGTCCAACAAGCTTTGAGATCCGAGATAATCAAGTAGTCGTTGAAACTTTTAACGTTATACCTACTGCTGCAAGAAGAGTCCATAAATTTGTTCTCTGATCAATAATGACTGGATACAAAATTCCTAAACCTTATTTCAGCAAGGTGCTTATTTAGCATTTGCATAACCTTGTAAGTCAGTGAATATAGAAGTAGCTTTCCATTTATTTGAATATATAAAAGTAGCAACCCTGGATATAAGTTTTAATTAAGTCTACTTCAAGGGAATAATATCTCACAGCAGATTAGTACATATATTGTTTAGATACTGCTACAGAGGACTCTCAAATTACTCATTTTCACAGCCCAAGCAACCTTAGAAATTGTGGGGTTTGCTATCTCTTAGTTTGGTAGTAATATTTACAAAGTAGCCAATCATGTCTTTTGCCTGCAAAAAATAAGTGTATCACCTGCTGCACTGGCATATCTCTGGCTGCTAACAAATTAGTTAAACCTAACTTGTATAAATTATGCCTCACTCTAGCTACAAATACCATCTATAGACACAGGGACTTTATTTAACCTGATGTAATTGACTGCACTTCTTTCTAGAAAAGATATAATTTCAAGTTCTTCAATTACTCTGAAACATTATCTTTAAAGATCTTACCCTGAAAGCTATGATTTTTTTCAGAAATGTTTCAGAAAGAAACATCTTTTCTTGTATTTCTTCTTTTATCATAGTCACAGCATCTTACTTATCAGTGCTGAAACACATAGCTTAAAACTGACACACGCAGATAACACTTCCCTCACTATTTTTCCTGTGTTGATAAGAAAAGAAAGCAATTTTAGTGGGATTTAGATACATATTGGAAAGGCCAAAAAAGAGCTGATGAAAACAAAATCATGTTAGTATGTAACAAGACTGTGGAAATAGCACTGCCAAGATCACTTCATGATTATGGACATCCACAACAGGGGCTAAGAATGTCTTTTTCTGCCTTGCTGTTCAGGTTGGAGTTTGTTGGTTTTTTGTTTGTTTTTTTTTTTTTTTAAGAAAAGACATTCCATTGTTAAAAGCATGCAAGTCAAATGAGACAGGTACAGCCTTTAAATCTTCACCTTTTGCACATGCAAAGTAGACACTTCATAGGGACTTAGAAAGTCTCATTTTATTATAGCATCTGAGCATCTTTTGCAACCTAGAGTGATCAACCATAGCCTGCCAATGTCTTACCTTGTCTCTAATTTTAGTGAGCTTTTTTTTTCCTAGATTTTTAAACTTCAGTAGAAATTTGTTACCATCCATGTTCATGTTAGATTTGAAATGTCAATAAACCTCAGACAGAATAATTTATCCCTCTCCAAGAATGAAGCTGAGGAAAGTCAGGAGTCTCCAAAGCCTAAATTATTTCTAATATTTTTTTCCATGGAAGGGATTGAGTTGAACCATATTCTGGATCAAGAGACTGAAATTTTGCCATATTCCAGTACATTATGTTAATTTCTGATCTACCAAAAAGGCTTAGTCCAGGTACAAATTTACAGTCTGCATGGAGTCATTACCAGCTTGTTACCTCCAAAGACTCCAGAGCTAGAAAGTGTTAATTTACTACTGATTAAACTTGGCTTGATGCTACAATTATATTATCCATTTTAACAATATTGTCTATCCCTTTATTTGGGTGTATTTTGCAATATTTTTCTCAAAACACTACATGTGAATGTAAGTGCTTATTTTTTATTACTAGCTCTATTCTAAAAGAAACCTAATAATAGGTTTCTTTGATACATATCTCAAATATCCCTTTGTGTGTGTGTTTGTCTTGAGATCAGGCTACTTGTGATATTTTCTGTATTTCGAGTTGGCCATTAGCTGGGCATCGTAGGTACTAGTGCAACATATTAAACCTCAGAGCAATAATAATGCAACATGTAGATTACTTGGGTTTAAAACTTGTATTAGCCGTGGTGATTTTCATCAGCAATATATTGGTGCAGATTTTTGCTGAATAATAATTTGCACAAGAAATTATTCCGCTGGGGTTTTTTTCTTCTTTAGACCATTCCACTGATATCATTCCCTTTTACATCGGTGTTTCAGAACACTGATGAAAGTCATCACATATGAATCCAGATTTCTTGGTTCAAAAAGCTTTGAAGATATTTCCTTTATGTTTTTGTGTCTGGCAACACGCTTACATCATAATGACTAACTATACTGTTTTCTCAGTAAAGAGCAGAAATAATTAAATGGCTATTTTTTTAATATAAACTCATACTGTGTTCAATCCAGCCCCCATTAAGAAGATAGGAAATATGGTTAGGTAATAAGACTACAAAAAAAGTATTTCAAAGACTCTGAATAGTATTTTTTTATATATAGACAAATATTTATCATCAGGAGTAAATAATGATATTTTTCAGTTAACTATTGGTTCATAGTGCGTTTTTTTGTGTGACCCAAAGTTCTTCCAAAGAATGTTTAACAGGCTTGTTTAGAATAATATTTGTTATCCAAATAAGAGAATGCTAAAGTAACATATTGATAAATGATGAGTCATACTCATTTTTTTTTTTGCTTAGTTAGATTATACTTGGATCTTCTAAATTGATTTTTCTAGATTCATGTGTAATTCAGTCTCAATCCTCTTTTATAATTATCTGTAAAAATAGTAAGATATCTAATATAGACGAGTGAAGACAATTAAATGGACTAGTAAGTAGGCTGTCATCCATAGCACTGTGACTATGAAACATGAAATAAATATGGAGTAGAGATGTTTAAGATGTTTTCTTATGCTAGACCTATAGTAGAAATACAACATATCTATACATAAATCCATATTCTTATATAACTATAAATATAAAAACTATAAAAGCGTAAATACTTTATCTAAAGTGAACAGCCTAATCACAGAGCTAGTATTATTCTGAATCATGTGTCTATTGTACCATAGACACAGGCATAGTAAGAAAAAAACCCATAAATTTTATCTGTGATGTTCAAGTTTTGCACCCATTTCTAGTGTTAACAAGAAAAAAAAAAAAAAAACCAAACCAAAAAACTGTTGGAAAGCTGGGAAGCATTCAAAATATGTGATTTTTTTTCCCTCCCAAGAAGTACAAGTATGCTTTATGTCAATTTATCTGCAATTAAGAAATATAGTAGAGCTGTGTGCAATTACACTGAAATGATAATTGCTGTAAAACTTATTTTTAAGTTGGATAGAAATTAACTTTTTTTAGAAATCCAGTTTCTATAAATCTCTGCAGACAGATTTCTTTAGAAACAGATATGTGGTAACTAATGTGCCTGAATGTGTCTAATTTGTTAGCATACATAGTGTATAATTGGACATATGCAAGTACCTGATCTGCACAAGAAGTGTTCAATCTCCCTGAATATGTGATCTAAATACAGAATATCTGAGGAAATTTCATTTATTCATTTCTACAGCTAAATTCTTCCTCCTAATTTGTGCTTCATAGTTTCATGTGTTTGATGTGAGACACATTGTACATATTTGTTTCTGAAAGGAAAACCTGACCTTTATTCAACTTATTAATCAGCACAACATTTCACATCCAATATGTACAACTGAATGATCAGGTCTTATGTCATGGTGTTCTAGATATATGCATTGTTGGTGTTAAATCACTTTAATTTTGGGAATAACTATTGAACTTATTTTTTTTTAACTGAATATACACCAATGTTTAAGATATCTCAGCTGTTACTGTTAGAAGGTAAAGAAAGAAACAAGGATTTCTATTCTGCACTATTCCACAATTCTCTTTACTTCCCAAAAATGCGTGTTTTGTCCCATTGTCCTTAGTATAATAGTTTAAATACTAATTTAGTGTCGTTGTTCAGTATCTTCTTCTAACTCACTCCTCCTCCCCAAATTACCTAACTTCCAGGTTCAGCCTACAGCTGCTTTCAGGAAGGTTGTATAAGCAATTGATAGTTCCCTGAAGAAGTGGAAGTTGCCCAAAAAAGAGTGGCAATAGTTGTTCAGAAATATGCATTCAGATTTCCTACAAACAAGAGATTTAGATATATGCATTCAGATTTCCTAAAGACAAGAGGGCAGAATCTAGACAATATATTCATGGATACAGGACATGGGGAACAAGTGCAAATCATCATATTTTTACTGATTGACTAAATCAAGGAAAAAAAACCCCAAACATTCCATCATTTTTAGTCTCCTCTCTGTCCTTGGACTTCTATGTCTTTTCTTTTATTTGTTTCTGTAGAATTTCTGGTAATACCAGATCATGTACACAATCCTGTTTTCTTACAGTAAGATCTACACACTGCATTTCAAATCTCAATAGGTGTCTCAGTTTTAAAGTCTAGATTCTTAATAAAATTTTGCACATTATCATTCAGTCATGGAATGGTTTGGGTTGGAAGGGACCTTAAAGATCATCTAGTTGAAAACCCCCTGCCACAGGCAGGAAAACCTTCAACTATACCAGGTTGCTCAAAGCCCTGTCCAACTTGCCCTTGGACCCTTATTATAGTGAAGGTTCAAAAATTTTGAATAGTCTTTTGTTTCTCTTTTAAGACTTTCTTCTTTGTTTCTTCTTTATTTCCTTCTTTATTTTTTTTTTTTTTCCCCACAATATGCCCAATAGCACATTGGGCCTCACTTGTATAGCAAATACTACCAAGTTCTGGAAAGCTGAGTAGAAATACTGGTGCTGGCCTGGTATGGCAGTCTCAGTTGAATTACTCCAGATTTAAAATGCCCCTGATCTCAGAGCATGACCCAAAAGAATTTATAAATAGTTATTAAATAATGTTTATTCACTCATTCCCATCTAGCTAGTGTGATAGAACTTGGAAATAGAAATATAGTTCTTTTTCTGAAAAAAGAACAATAAAGCAGAACATTTATGTCATCAATTTCAATTTTATTCTGGAAGATTTCCAGATTTTATAAAGCATAAATTCAGAGCTTCCATGTAGAGGTTTCTGCTTTTCTTTTTTGTTTTTGTTTGTATGTGCTCCGAATAGCATCTGGGATAGCTCATCTTAAGCCCCTTTGTCCTCATTTGCAGTACAGAGACCCAGTGATGAAGTTCAGAAACAAATAGGGAATATTGTAAGATGTTTGGCAGTCTTTACTAGCAGAATAATTTCATGGGGAGTCTATGCCCCTTATCTGTAAGGCATGCTCGCATTCCATGTCTATCAGTTTCAGAAGGTAAAAGAGATGTGGAAGAGAATCATATGCTTCTTCATTGTGCTTTCTTGTAAACCTTGAGCATACAGCTTAACTAGGTGTGCCATATTTATGATATTAACACTGGTCAACTACATACAAGTCTTATCCCTATTCCTTCCTCTTCTCTCCTTCTTTACTCACTCTCTTGTTCTATGAGATGAAGCACCTATGAGATAATACTTTGGATTTGCTCAAAACCTGAAAGACATCTCTGATGTAACTATAGAACATAGATATATATATATTACCAAGGAACTGCTGCACATTTCAATTAACTGTAGAGATTAAACATTTTGTTTGTTTCTTGGTCAGGAGTAGTTTGAAATTCTACAGTATTCAGTGTTATACATAGTCTGATTCACTTAACTGATATTAAGTCCTCAGTAAATCAGTGGGCAGATTTTTGCCCCAGTTCACAAACCACAAAGAGTTTCTCAGTTCATCCTCTGAGCCTGCTCTTTAACACTGAAATGAGGAAGACTGAGGACTGTCAGTTAAGATTCAGTCTGCTTTTTCTAATCTACAAAACACAGCCTTTGCATTACAGACCTTTTTTACAAGGTTTAAAAATACACTCCTGAACAGAAGTTGTGCTATCCCCCTGCTTATGTCCCCAATTGTGCTGTAATATGATGCACTTTAACAAAATTCACAGAAATGTTCTATGGGTGCATGTCAGAAAATTCAAACAGCCTGGCTCTGCCATCTGCTACTTCTGATAAGAGACTTATCTGTCTGTTGAGCAGGTAGTAGAGAGACTGACTGGAAAGAAGGTAAGATAATGGAACACTGAAAACATGCTGTATCTCACAGTTATTTCTGGACACGCATCACCTAATTGGGGGTCAAACCAATGTTATTAAGTGTTTAGAATGCATTTTGGATTAAATTTGAATTAATTATGAATATATTCAGAACATTACAAAGTGAATCTATTGATGTAATTTAGCCACTGAACTTAACTCCATCTCTGTTTCAGTGAAAAGAGTAACAAGAGTAAGTGTAATTGTAAAGGAATGGTTATCTCAGCTGTGTCATTCATAGCACAATAATAAAATCTTCAGTCTGCTGGGAGCCCACAAATAAATAATATAAGAGTTGTCTCCATAATTATAGTCCGTCCTGAGTAAGGACAGCAGGCAGTTGCAGTGTCCTGTGGGCAAACGTAGATAAATTATTCCCTCTTTTCTTTCCAGTACCAACAAGAAAGACCTCTAGTTCTGATCTGTTTTAGAACCTGATTATTTTCTTTTCCATTCAAAGCTGATACACAGGCCAAGGCATTGAAAATTCAACTTCTCTTCAGTCCTGGTTTGCTGGTTGCGACCATAGTAGGCATGGTTTCCATTCCATGCACAATATTCACAGAATTACAGAATCATTAGGGTTGGAAAAGACCTTTGGAGGTCATCTAGTCCACCCCCTCTGCCAAGGCAATTTAACCAAATGAAGATGGTCTAATCAGCCTTTAATGCACCTGCACCCTTTATTTCTCTTCATATTGCCAGACACCCAGTCCTTCCATAAGCTAATGACACTAATGATGTCTTTTGGTTGTTATGGGATAGCAAGTCCACCATTAGCATCTGTCATTCTGTAGCAAGGGTAACTTGGGCTTATGGGAGAGGGTAATCCTGAAACAAGTCTTATAAAGTATCTTAAATGTGCCCTTGTTGGTGACACCTGAAGAGGGGATGTTTATGATGAGTAAATGAGATTAAAAGGAAGAATCTAAAGCAGATTATGAGTCTGTCTAGGGGCTGGTGTTTTGTTCACAGTCCTGAGAGGACAGGAAGAAAGATGGACCTCATAGGGATCATGAGAGGCTGGAAAAGGATCTGTCATTGGGGAAAACTATTAGGACAAAAGATAGGAACTGTGATTTCTTCAGGAGCGGATCCTTAAGGGGAAAGATCAACCACAGAGTAACCTCTGAGTTAGATAGAGCTAACTTTAACCTTTTGTTTGAAATGACTGGAACAGAGGGAATGCCCCACATGTAAAGCAATGTGTTCTTCAGTGGTGTAGGACTCTATTCAGGGTGAAAGGCAGAAGGCCTGGGAAAGTGTAGGTTTGAGGGAGATCTGACTGAATGTTAGATATTCCCTGGTAAGTAATGCCAAAGGGGCCACTCTGAAATTGCAAAGAGCAGAAATATTGCAAGGAAGAATTTATCAAAAGACTGGTCAGGAAAGCTTATTCTTGACAGTTCTCAATAAAATCCTTCCATCTGCTTTTCTCTGTTGTTGATCTCTGGAAGTCAGTGGAGTAAATCAAGCATTATCTCTCTCTGGGCTGAATGAAACCTTTATGCAGAGCTCCTTCCTTTAGTCTGACACCATCAGCTACCATCAGCTTCCACAAGACAATTTCTGGTACTCATGGTCCACTGACCTGGCTCTGCCCTGTTTCTAGGTTTGCCTAGGTTTCACAGTCTTATCTGAACTTTTTATGTACTTTTGTGAAGTCTATGCACCTCCTTATACCTCATCCCCAACCATATAAGCGTAAAGATTTTTAAATCTGGCAGGATAATTTAAAAATAAGGGTGATAAACCAGCAAGTACTATCACTGAAATTTAGTGTGAAAAATAAAAAATCCAGATTTTGGGGAGACAAGGAGATCCTGATTAAAATTAAATTACATTTTCTGTACAGTTCTCTAGTTTGAAATGTCAGTATATAGTCTTATATCCCTAAATTACTTTCAGCATGTGCCAAAAATCCAGGAAATAAGTCTCTATCTGAATACTTTGGCAGAAAAATGTTAAATCAGTGCAGCTAAGTGATCTTAAATACAGATAAGCAGTAGAAAACTTGCTACAGAAAATTAAAAAAAAAAAAATTATAAAACATTTATGTTGGTTTTCTGTACCCAATTCAATCTTCCATGAATTTGATTAAGAAGAAATCTGATCTATTTATATGTGTTGAACCAGCTAGTCCATTTAAGAGCAATATTGTTTGCTTACTTATTACAGAAGAAAAAGTATTTTGCAGGGTGGGTGAGAATCAGTAACAGTTCAATGCAGTCAAAGCTGGTGATGTTTTTTCTTGTCTGCACTATATTCTTATGCTCAGTGACTGGAATAATTCACAAAAAATGCTCCAGGATGACTGATCAGCTTTCGTACCAACTGAAAGATCCTTACAGGATAAGAAAATATTACAATTCTTAGTGAATTAGTGAATTTCTTAGTGAAGAATCTCTCACTGCACAAAAGCTTATTCATGAATCACCATCTTTCATGAAGTCTGTTGAAGGAACTGTAATGAAGATAATGTTAATTGTCCTTCTGAATCAGTTATATATTTTAAACAAGCAGACCAAGTTGCACATTTAATTTATGGTTTGTGTCACCACTGTGCTCAGACAAGCTGGTGTTCTATGCACTCTGTTTTATGGGAAATCTCTCAACTTCACTTTTTTGGTGCTGTTTATACATCTGTTCCAAAGAGCACAGATGCTTTGAAACTTTCAGTCTTTCTTGTCGTACTTCATTTCTTAAAAGGTGGAAGTATGAAAATAATATTTACAATATTGTACTGGACTGAGGCTGCCACACCTTCCATTTTTATCACAGATGGATTGTCCAGTGGCTCTTTCAAACAGCATTCTTTTGATGATGTGTGGTACAATTTATACCCTGTAGAAAATTGTGTCAGGATCACTGCTGGCACAGGAGCCATCAACATATCATTTTTGATTAACTTTTATTTTTCAACTTTGTGTAAAGATTGTGAAGACTTATCCTAACTAATTCAGTACCTGTGTATTCAGAAGCTATGAATATGTCTACAATAAACAATACTGCCTGCCCTTAGTTATCATCCCTGGAAATCAGCAGTGGCCTTTCTTATTAGCAGTACCCTCCAATATAATGAATTGAGACTTAAAATCACCTGAAAAGAACCCATTAGTTATCCCTATCATTTGTTTTTCTGCAAGTTTTCTTTACCTTATAAGATCACATATGTGACTTTGGAGAATGCTACAAACCCTGATCTTTATTTTATACACACAATGAACAGTAAACTACAGTTTCTATAGCTATAGTAAGTGGTCATTATGTGTAGGTATATTAAAATAGTTGCTTCTTGTTTAAATTCCTTTAATTATTCATAAGCATATGCAGAGTACTTGTTTACATAGTTCCTTTGTGTATATGGGAAGCCCTCCTGTCAAAGTTAAACACCTTTACATGCATAGAAAATTTCCTATTTCAATTGACAGAGCTTCATTAAATTGTTTATAATTACCTTCCTCATTCCTTTTTGTTATGGCTGGCAGGAAATAGACATGCACAAAGGCAATTCTAACTGTGCACTGCATTAACATGAATAAATATTCCAGGAGGCCAGCATTGAACACCTTTCACATATTTTTCCCCTGTGGAGTTTACTTAGCAAAATTGTGAATCACACAATTTCTGATAATACAGAGAGCAATTCAGGACATTTCATTTTCATAGTCTCATGTCATTTTTTTTTTCTATTACAACCTGAAAAGTAAAAGAAGAGAGGGATATAATGGGAATAAAAGATATATATATATATAAATGGTACAAAATAAAAACTATTTTTCTTTGGTTGCTTTCAAAATTATTCCATTGGAGTGCCCGGAGTTTTGCAAAATTAATGTATCTTGTAAAAAAAATGAGAGTTTTTGCAAATTATCTATAGTAATCTTCTGTGTTTTTTAATATTAAAAAATCTATTACCTTGTGATGTTTTTAGAAATACATTCAGTTCTCTATTAAGCAAATGAGGTGAGATCATGGTGTCACTGGATTCAGGACACATGCTGAACTTCATATTTTTACTCTACAGTGATTAACTAGAAATCAGCAAACTTGTGATTCAGGTCCTAATTTTAGTATCTGTATCACTCTGAATTGAATATTCCAAAAGACACTTTTGTTTGATACATGGTATTTCTATGTTTCGCAGCTTCTGAAGCCAAAGGAATACAGGCTCAAATCTGAGTACAGTTTTGTTCATTTGGGATCATCAAAGCAGCTGAAGTGGGACTGAATAAGAGAGCTCTCTCAAAACCAGCTCTGAATACCAGGATATCATAAGGAAGGACAATGGTGCAGTACTGTGCAAAACAGCAATTTACATCAACCTGTCTGTGGTAAGCTTGTATATATGTGTGTGTATGCATGTTCTACCTATATGGCAAACACAAAGAAATCAGTGGTAGCTCAGATTTCAGTAAAAAGAGGGCTAAACTCATCCAAATTACTTTGCACTTATTTGGATTAACCACTTCACTTGAGGAAGTGCAGATCAACTGTGTCTGAAACCTTAGCTTTTTTTGACTTATCTTTTGTTAACATGTGTCTCAATTAAGTATTTATTGATTGATAGAGGAAATATTGTTCTAATGCAGCTGTTAAGCTTCAATATGAGAAGCATTATCTGAGTTGTGATGTTTCTATGCTGGGATAACTTCATGGGAGGAAAGCATTCTTTCATTTAGCCAACTACACTCATGAGTCTGATGGCTAAGATCAGATGTTTGCCAGAGATTGAAAGTTCTCACTTCAAATATTTGCCTAACCACTAGGCAAAGAAAGGAAGTATCATCCTCAGCATTCTTTTGCTTGCTCACCTTTTATTGCACATGCCCTAAATTAAATGTTTTGATACCTCTTGCCTGAACAAAATTCAGTGCTTTGCTTGGGTGAGAGAAGTTACACATTTTAATTTGGGCTTTATCTATCTGGGAGCTTTTTATTAATTTTGTTCCTAACTTCTGTCATTGATTTAAAAAAATTAATTACTCAGAGAAGAAGTCAGTGAGATCTTGTAATTAATCTGCTCATGCTTGTGGGACATCATCTCTGCTTTAATGCCTAGAGGCTGGAAAAGCTCTATTCCAACGAAAAGTAAAGTCTTGTCTAACCAGTAAAATCACAATCCCACTAATTTCTACAGACTGACTGCTGAATTCCAAGATTAATACCCCCCACCTTCCAAAACTTTATTCGTGTCAGACTCACAGATAGGTAGCAGCTGTATACTATACATAACATGTTCATTTTTGTATTCTATGTGTATATATGTGCATACACACTTCAGAAGGTAAATGTAACAGGAAATGAATTTAAATCAGGCATATACTACCAAAAATTACCTATTAATGAAAATCAAAGGTCCCAAGAGTGTAATTACAGTTGGTATGCAAATTTCAGTTTATTTTCATAACACAATCTTTATGGTTGCTGAAGCAATATCACTGTGCTGTGACAGCAAAACATGAGATCCAATCTTGATGTATTTTTTCATCCAATCAGCCTGCACAATACATACGATGAGGATATTTGCACAATTTACAATAAAAAGAAATTTAAGTGCACCTTTGTAAATGACAGCTAAAAATCTGTGTTCCTGAAGAGTCAATGGAGAGAGGTAGAATCCAGTGAGTAGGTGACTTGAACTATGAATAGCTAAGAAAGCATGCAAACAGCATATCTACACATTGGACAGATAGCAGACACATTATGGTCAGATGTGAATATAAATATAAAAGAGCTGCATTTTATTGTGGTCCTAGGCCACTAGTAAAAGTACATAGGTCATGAATCCAAAGCTCTTGTAACAATAGTTGCACACTGGAGTAAGCATTGAAAAATACAGCAAAAGTCAGATAATGTCTGTAACAATGCAGACAAAGCCACGCAATCTCAGCTAATCACTTGAGTAGTGATCAATGTCATTTCACATAAAATAAGCAAAGGTGAAAATGAAACATTGGCATTGTGAAAGCTTGATTAAATCTCAAGCCGATTAGGTTGGCACAGTTTAAGGTAAGAGTACAAGTGGTAAATCATCTGACTCCTGGGTCAAGTCAGAGAAAACATACAATTAGAAAGACAAGCATAGTGCAGTCAAGATAATTCAGAGTGGAAAATTAAATGCTTGTTAGCAAAGCCCTGACAAGCATTAAGAATAATGTAATTATATTAAATAATTGCTGATTTGGATTAAAATTATTCTGTTCAAATTTCTTGAGGTAACACAGAAGTTGCAGTTGTTTTCCTCTGTTCTTCATTTAAAATTTTGTCTATGAGTTAGTGAACTCACTCAACTTTTTCTTACTTGAGTTCTCCCTCCACACCCGTATACACAGACTGTGTCACTGCTTCTTCCTCCACAGCATTTCAGTGTGCTTTACTCTTTCTGTATATTCTATTCTACATATGTCTATATTGCTATAGGATCTGGCTTCTTTCCAGTACTGCATTATGTATTAATTAATATGTTTTAGCAGAGCACATTAGCAGCTTTAGTCAGGTGTAAATTATTTGGCTTGATGCAAAAGTAACTAGATGAAATTTAATGCCCTTTGTTGGACAGATTGAATAGTCTATAGGACTGTTTTGGCCTTAAGCTCTGTGGTTATATCTGAAGTAGCAGATGCAAGAACATGGTGATGCTCAAAAGATGATGGAGGAATATTTGACATGCACCAGGTCCTCCTCAACACCAGTTCAAATCCATATATTTCTCACATGAGAAATGAACAATATCACAGGGACTTTAATGAGATTCCTAATTTAAACACTTACACTCTGTGTGACACTTTAACATCTGGTGTCATATTCAACCTCTGAAACTATGACTGCATTGTAGTAACTCATTGTAGTAACTCCTGATTAGATGTCCCACATAGGCATTGAGAAACCTCATCCTTCTGAGAGGTCTGACCATGCTTAAAAATAAGAACTGTATCTCTTGTCTTTTTCCACAGCAATATTTTTTCAGATCACTTGAACTCTGACAATTAAGAACTTAAAGCGCCTGAAATCAATAGGTGTGAAATTATTAACCTTTACAGGGACATGTTGGGTCAGCAGAGTGAGTTTGCTTATTGGATTCTTATGATTGACAACACAAGTTTCATGGTTACTATCAGTTAAGCTTTCCAAAGACTGATAGTTTTGTTTTGATTTTTTATTTACAGTGAATTCTTGCAGGATTTGTACTGCATTCTTGCAGCCATGCCTCTTTTTCCTGTTCTTCTTTTTATTTGACCTGTGTTTGGATTTCTGACTGGCCTTGGTTTTTCAACAAAATGTCTTTCATCACATTTTCACATTTGCAACTCAAGTCAAAGTGCTTAGGTTTAAACAGAGGCCATAACATACTCTAGTAAAATGACTAATAATATCAACACTATTATCCAGATAAATTATGTTCAATTTGAAATATCTTTTTTCTGATATCTGAATGCATACTTCATTGCAATAAATTTGGAATAAATCTTGTTTTCACAGATGAACTGAAAAGATGATTTATCATTAACTGTAGATCTACCTTCCAGATGTTTCTATTTAGATTTAAAGTTGGTTTTCTGTATCACTCCCAATGTAGTATGCTGCAAATAGGTTGTATAATTCAGCTGGGCCTGTTTGAAAATATCAATGTGTATATTTCACTTCCTGTTTTTTCTTTGCATTTCTGAAAGACAGACTAAGCTTCAACAGCCCTTCCAATGTAAAGCAACTGCTTTCCGTGTCAAACAAAAGCCCTTATTAGTGTGGGGTAATGTATCAGCTACTAAGAAGATTCTGATATGCTAGTAAACTAATAAATATTCATTAATAAACTTTAGCTAGACAATGCACAGATTTTACAAAGAATGTTCTATAGTCTTAATCCAGAGAGTGCTGTAGTAATTAACAGATAAAAGAGGAGGTTCATTAAATGAATATGCAGTGTCATGAAATCAGAACTGTGCATTGATCACTGCTAACTTAGAGATTTTTCCTTAGCTAGGATATTTTGACACACCATTTATCACTAGTCCTATTTTTGTATTTTTAATTAGCAGTTCACCAGCCCCTTACCTCATTAACTTAGCTTCTGCAAAAACATCATTTTTAGAGATAATAGCCAGGTTAGAATAATCACTACTCCCAATTTCTTGAGCTGCAAGGAAGGACAGGACCTCAGCTTCTATGACATGAAACTCTATTTCATACCAAGCAAATCTGACCTTGACTCAATACTATGTGTCTTCTTTTCCTAAGAAATTCCTTTTAATTTCTTTTCCAGATCCATTAACCTCAAAACATTCACCTTTTCAAAAACAGCTGAAAAGTTTCCCTAATTTATCTTAAATGTTTCTTTCTAGCCCTCTGTTTGCAAAAATGTTTTGGGATATAGTACAACAGAGAATTGTACCTTGATGTGTGTTTAACACACCTTGCTGTATATTTGTATAGATAGCATTTTAAATGATTGTCCTTTATAGCTTTTTTTATGACAGCAAACAGCATTTCCAGAAGTTAATATAAACCAAATAAACATATATTTACATTTATGTTTGTTAAGCATAAAGGCTTAAAAATATAAGAAGCAGACAATTGACAAATCAATGAAGTATGTTTCTTTCAATTTGAAGTGCCTGTTTTATTGCTTATACTATTGGAAGGTATGTTCCACCACTGGTGATGGATAGAAGTATATACCATGCCATAGTGTTTCAAGACTATATAATTATCTCTGTGATATGCATCCTGTATTTTCAACATACTTGTTAAGGCTTTAGGCTTTCCTGTTGCAATATCTACAATTAAATCATCTTAATGTCTTTTTGCTCTAATATATGTAGCAACAATGAAAACATTAGGCTAGCGTCAATTAAATGGCCAGTGAATTAGGTAGATGAACAATGTTTGCACCCCTGGCTGTTGTATCCAATTAAAATTCCTATCAAACGAAAGAATTGATTAGACTCTTCAAGCAGAGAGGTTTGCAGCATGCATGCAGTCTAAATAATTTACATTAGAGCTTTCAACACATTTTAAATACTGTCATCTCTGCCTTGTGAAACACTTTATGGCACCCTACGACTTGCATTCATTACATGCACTGATTTTGTATTCAATGGTAAGCCAGAAGTTCAGAACACAATCTAGGAAGGTCATAGTTCTGCCACTGAAAATAGTCTGGGGAAAGGTCACTTAATTATTTTGCATTTTATGATGTTTATAGCTATGCTCTGATATGTAGCCATCTGTATGCAATCTCATTAAGCACTAATGTTAGCTTTGTAATGAAAACAATCAGTTTTCAAACTTAAGATCTAATTATATCATTTGCAACATACTTGATGTAAAAAAAAAAACAAGAACACAGGACTTTGTCAAGATGAGTACACAAAGCCTGAATATTATCATTACATTATCAAATTAATGCAATGGATAAGAAAATGAATTTGTGGGGAAAATATCATTTGCTTTAATTATTCTGGAGTGTTAAATTTAAGCAATCACACACATATTTGGAAAGACTTATTCAGACTCTTTTACAGTGAATGATACAAAACCAGAAGATGTGCTATCCTACTGCATAAAGTTTGGATCCAGCAGAAAGTATCTTATTAAAATCTGACAATTTTTTTCAAGAACAATGGAAACACTGGTGTCTTCATGAAGAGTTAAGGTGCCTAATTCCACTGGTAAACCTCAGAAATTATAGCAGCTTTTTTTACTTCCATCTAGAAGTATCTAAATTAAATCTGAGATGAACAGAGAGGTTTTTGTAAAATGTATATTTTCTTTATACTTGGATCTTTGTTCACTTGAGTTTGATGCAATCATGACAAATTGCCACTTTTATGAGAGTAAATTTCCAGAAGTCATTAAATTTTCAGACTCTAAAAAAAAAAAAAATACTGCTATTCAGACAACAGAAAAAACTTATCAGTTTTCACTTGATTTTCATTTATACAGATGCCAGCTGCTTCCCAGCTCTCTTTGGATCCAAAAATGTAGAAGTAGATTGTTGCCAAAATCCTTTGATATAAGGGTACTTGCTGATCCAGAGCATATCAGATATTGCCTAGTAAAGTCAAGTTATTCCAACCCTAATTTTCCTTTAAAATAATACCAGTGCATAACTGCTGAATTTCCAGACACCTGTAACGAATTTGCCCAAAAGAGGTAACTCAGATGAATCTCCTGAGAAAATGTCTGTTTCTGGAATCTTGCCCTATCTTCCTCTGATATAATTAACTTTTTTTTAATTTTTTTTTTTTTTTAATGCAATAAGCTGGTTTCCTGTCTTCATCCCTACCCTCAGACATAGCTTGTGGGTATAAGAGGATAGGAGATCAACTTGCTCCAATCTGAAGGGAGTGAGAAACTGGAATTATCCTAGATGTGTGCTTGACTGCCCTTGGATTTTTAAAAGGGACAGTTCTGCTCCCTCCATTACTTCCAAGGATATTGCTGTGATTACCCCATGACTCTTGGTCTGTATCTCAAGTGGGTGGAGGCATCAGGACTTCATGAGGTAGATGCCTGCATCCCAGAAGAAAAGTGGGCATAGATGGACTACCAGAAGGGCAGAGATCCTCTGATATCCCATCAACATTAGCAAACTTGGTTCATGCATTCTCACATACTGTGACAGTGCATGTCTGCAGTGGCTCCAAAAGGACGTTACAGCAAATGCATTTCAATGTCAATACATGCAAATAAATGTGTACTTGAAAAAACCCCAATGTTCCTACATTTTACAATATCTGAAGCAACACAATAATCCTAGCATCTATATAGGAGCATTTAACACCGGCAGCACAGCACCTAACATCTGTAGTGACATAGCAAAGGGACCTCAGATTAACAACAGAGCTCAAAGTTCTACTGCCAGTGCCACTCAGCAGCTATTCAAAAAAGCTAACAAGACACTACAT
>JAOEHX010058719.1:2164-18432 GCA_025448015.1 Bolborhynchus lineola
CAGGATTTATCCACTCTCACTCCAGCAGCAGATCTGCATGAGATGTTTTATTAAACCTATTGAGCAATGTAGAGCAGTGTGGAGTGGGTGCCAGCAGGGAAGGGAACAGAGCTAGCTCCATAATTTAACAAGAACACAGAGATAACTATGGGATGCAAATAAATAGAGCTTATGGGGAAAGCAGCTTCACGTGGAGGTGCGCGTTGGCTGCCTCTGGCGCTGGTGCTGCTGGAACCAGTCCTGCTCCATGCAGAACTTCTTCCCATTCCTCATCTCCAAGCTGGGGAGAGAGAGGGGCTACGTTAGATGGGGGAATGCAGGGTCCAGCCATGCCCTGGTGTCCCCTGCAGCATCCTTTCCCCACATCCCCCCAATGACCTAAAGCAATCTGGAGCTTTGTCTTCCTTCATAGGGAAGAAATAGGGAATTTTGGGGCTGTTTGAGATAGAGCAGTGAGGAGGGAAGTGCATGGGAAGAGTCAGAGCAGTCCCCCCACCAAGGCACTGTTTGGGGGTGTCTTGTCTTGGGGCATCCTCAAAGGCAGAACAACCCATAGAGAAGGTGGGTGAGTGAGGGTGAGGAGCAGGGTGCCAGGGAAGAAGGCCGGGTTGGAGTACTCACCGCACAGCCTTGTGGGAGCAGTGGGAAGGTGTCTCCTGATAGCTCTTGATGAGGAGGGCAGGGATCTTCTGCCGGATGAACATGCCCTTGTAGCAGCAAGCGCTGTAGGGGCTGCGGACTGAGAGGAGGCCAGAGGGGTTGGTGCTTTCCTACCCCTGGCGCAAGGGATGCAGAGATCCCCCTGGGACTCTCTTGCTTCCTTCTGCTACAAGGGGTCCCCTCTCACATCCCTGGCTGTGCTGCTTTGCTCCAGGGTAGGAGCCCCCTGTTTTGCTGCCCATGGACGGCTTATTACTGAGCTCCCCAGCCTGGGTGCCAGGGCTGAAGCCATCTTCCAGCCTGGTTTTGCTCATTTGGAACAAGACCAGGACACTCCTGTGCTTGGGTCGCTGGTGATACCCCTCAGGCCCCCAGATCCATGGCAGAAGCAGGAGTTGAAGCTCTTGTCCCCCTCCCCGAAGTCCCAGACCCGCACCAGTGGAGGAGCCAGGAATGATGCTGAAGCACCCATGGGGACAGATTCAGCATCAGTACTTACAGGATACACCCTGGCTTCCAGTCCAGAGAGCTGCCAGCAGCAGGGAGAGCAGGGCCAAGGAGGAGACCTTCATGTTCAACCTAGGGCTTGATCAGCTCCAACAAGTCGGCAACTCTTGCTGACTTAGGGCCACCAAGAGCTACCTCCCTCTGCTGCCTGCGCTTCGACATGATATACCCCTGTCTTTCCATGACAGCTCTGGACTCTCCCCGGGGAAAGAACTGCCCAAGACATCGATAAAGGGCAACCAGTGAACGGAAATTCCTTGTCCCAGCACCTCCAGCCCCTGCGGTACCCGAGGGCTGCTGTAAAGCGTGGTGAGCAGCAGCAGCAGCAGCGGGTGATGCACCGGGGCCAGCAGTCTATTTTGGGGTTGGTTAAACCACACAGGATGATGCTCGCGCCTGCCAAAGCCCTGGGTGAGTTCATGTTTCAAACCCAGCCCTTGTCAGCTCGGCTGCAATGCCTCTGTTGTAATTCTGCACTGGGCGAATGGCTTGGCAATGGCTGAGGCCCATCGCTGGCTGCCCATCGTGGTGGCTGTGCCCGTCATGGCACCCATCACAGTGCCGGTGCCCACCACATCTCCTTGTGGCATCCCAGGAGCTGTCACTGGGGACCAAGCAGGCATCCTTGGTAGAGTCTGGGGGGATCTGTACTCATTACGGTACCTGCCAAGGAGCATGTGCTGTGCCTGTCTCTTGCCCCTCTCACTGGGGGCGTCTCCAGAGCCCACATGGACGTGATTTGGCTCTATGCACCCCCCCCCCCCCCCCAATTTCCCTCACAGGCACATGGTTGGGACTTTGGCTCTTCCCAGATCCTTCCTGACTCCAGCATATATGGCTTACATATATGGCTTAATACCAGGTACGAAACCCAGCAGCAGAATCTGCCCACTCCCAAGACACTTGCACCACCAGATGTTTGCATGCATGAAATGACATTTAATTCTCTTCCGTGTGTTGTACAACATAGAACCACGGAGCTGCTTCCCCTTAACCCCCCTGCTGCTGCCAGGCCAGCGAGCACAGCCATGACACAACACTGCTGCCTGCAAGAGGTACAGGCAGCTGCCTGCATGTAAAGCAAGGCTGAAAGCATGCAGCTGACAGCAGGGCTGGACCCCAGTGCCCCATGGGGTCAGCATGCCCCATCTCAGTGGGATGCTGCCCTTTGCCTTTGGGAAGGGGGTGATGGTTGTCATAATGTGATGGGAAGGATGTCCCTGATGAGCTGCTATACCCAAAAATGGGGTTGCCCCAGCCACCTCTGCTAAGGGGTGACCTTTGCAATGTCCCGTTCCCCATGGAGGGGACTCCTTGTGTGGCCTCCAATCACCCTGCTAGCTGGGAACGGAGAAGGAGCTGACCGGAAAGCTCTGTTGGTACTTCTTTACCCAGGCCCTGCTCGCCTGGGTGCAGATCTCCTTCCCACTCCTCACCCTGAAGCTGGGGCAGAGAGAAGATGTGGTTAGCAGGTTGCTGGTACAGGGACCTCAGCACTGAGTCTCTGAGGGGCTTAGGATTGAACCCCCCAAAGCAAGGCACTGGGTCTAGAGGCGCTTCCGCCCCTGGGCTGGGTTTAGGGTACTCACATCACAGCCTTGTGCGGGCACTCGGGGCTGGTGGGGTAGCAAGCGACGATGTTGTCCCTCTTGATCTTTCTCATATGGAAGTTGAAGCAGCACTTGTCCGGCACAGCCAGGGCTCCTGGGGACACCGCACAAGCTCAGCTTAGCTCGGACACCCCCCTCTCCATCTCATCCCTCCCATCCCCACAGCAACTCCTTAGGGGGACCCCCGTGTCCTCCATGCACAAAGCAAACCCATGTCCCCAGAGCACTCACTCTGTGCCCGGCTCTGGCAGCACAGCACAGGGAGGAGGAGGAGGAGAG
Source organism: Bolborhynchus lineola (assembly GCA_025448015.1). Classification (NCBI taxonomy): domain Eukaryota; kingdom Metazoa; phylum Chordata; class Aves; order Psittaciformes; family Psittacidae; genus Bolborhynchus; species Bolborhynchus lineola. The sequence goes on from JAOEHX010058719.1 coordinate 5,221, forward strand.
CCCAGAGCCCCGCTGTTGTCTTCATCATACTGTGCTGCGGGAGGCTGCTGTGAGCCGGGGTCAGGGCCAAGGGGCTGCCTTTATGGAGCAGCAGCAGGGCTGGCTTCCCCCAGGGCCAGCGGTTACGTGTGCAGGGGGAGGACCTGGTCCTCTGCCATGTCCCAAAGCACAGAGGGTGAGCAATGCTCATTCCCTCCCGGCACAGCCCCAAGAAGGGGGAAATCTGCTCCCAGACCATGCTTTGGGCCCCTGAGTGGGATTTCTCCTGAGCAGTGTTCAGGCTGGTGGCCATGTTGCTCCCAAGGTTTGGCTCCACATCCCCATTCCTCTACCAGACTGAATGCCCCATGGTAGGAGCCCCAGGGTGGGCAGAGGGCAAAGAGACCTCCTTTTGGATGGGGCCAGGCAATTCAGCATCCTGCAGGGTCCCCAGCAGCCACCCCCCCTCCCCCCCCAGTGGTCCGTGTGCTCCCCCTGCACCACAAAGGTTTACATCCTATTGCTTTGCATCCCATCCCTGGGACAAGCACCTAAATCTCCCCCCAAAAGACGCCCATAGAAACCAGCTCCTGCCTGGTTGCAGCAGGCACGTACACAGCTCTGTGCTGGTTTTGGGGCTGTTTGTCAGGGCTGGGAGAGGCCTTGCAGGTGGTTCCACTTCTCCCCCCTGGTGCTGAAGCAGCAGCTCATGTTCTTGGCCACGCTGAGCTGGGAAAGGCAGGGGCCGGTCTGGGGCTTCCTCAGTGGATTTGGCCTGGATGCAGCTGTCCAGAAAGCCCCTCTCCCCCCAGCCCTGGCAAATCCCAAGCGCATCCCAGCTGCCGGCAGCTGGTGAGTGGTGGGAAGCAATGGGAAGATGCAGATGTGAATCCCCGCCAGCCTGGCTGTGCTGTGTGAGGCTGGGGGTGCTGCTGGCACCCCAGTGGCTTTGTAGGTACCCTGATCTGCAGTGAACCCTTATTGTAGAGACTTGGCTGGGAAGGGCATGGGGTGCTGGTCCAAGCAGGTAAAGATGGGAATGGTGGGACCATGTGTGTTCTTCCATGTGCTGTTCTCCGAAGCCACTTCCCAGAAATCAGCCTCTCTTTCTGTTTGGGCACACATGTGGGATAGCAGCAGGATAGAGCAAGTGGGGCTGAGTGATTCCCCGGGGTTTGTGGGTGCAGACGAGGTTGTGTCTCCATGCTTGGCTGGTGGAGCGGAGCACAGTCACATCATCATCCCAAATCCCATATAATCTCTCCTTGGAGAGACTATGAGAATTGAAGGAATGTGGATGACTCTGGTCCTGGTCCGGCACAGCTGCCTGGCTTCTTTCTCTTCCTGGATCCATCCTTTCCTCTTACCCCTTTTCTCATCCCCTTGCACAGAGGAGGTCCTGGCCTGGCTGGGATAAATGTGTCCCTTTAAGGGCAGAAAGTATTCCCTGCAATAAGAAAATGGAACAGAAGCTCAAGCAAAAAGGTTCGGTCGGACTGGGAAAGGCTCCTGTTAAAAGACTTCCAATCAAAATGCTGGGATGCATCTGAATGGGGATGTCCAGGGATGGCTTTCCAAGCACCTGCAGCATTCTTCTGACTTGACCCCAGGCACCTGCATCTGTCCCGTGGGGGGGGTGAACCCTGTGGACAGGGGATTTTGGAGCACAGGGGATTTTCAGCCCTGATTGGGCCCCTGATCCCACTGGCACTGGTGGATGCTGTGGCCCCAGCCTCCCATGGGCACCCCACATGGCTGTTGCTCCACACAGCTCCTCTGCATGCCTGAACAGAAAACAAAACCAGCTCCTGGGATAACCACCACCTCCTCCAGGAGTCTCTGAGTGCTTAATAATTCATGCTCACAACCAGCCCCTTCTCACAGAGCATTGCTGGGGCTGCCAGAGGGAGCTGCTGGAAATTCCAGGATACCCCCTTGGTGGCACAGCAACCCTGGGAATGCTGCTTGCCCTTGGGTGACAGCTGCATTTCCAGATGGGTTTGCAGATGCCTTATTGATGCTGGGGCACTTCAGCTGATCAATAACCCCAGGGGCAGGTACAAAGACCGAAGTGCAGCGTTCTTGGGACAGGACGGCTGTTGCAGCTGGGGCAGCCAAAGCCATGTAGATGATCAAAGCAGCTTTCCCAGGTCAGGTCCGCTTTCCAGGCAGGATTTCTTTGGTTTATGTCTCTGTCAGATCAGCTTTTCCATTACCTTGCTAGGGCTGATGGCGAGATAATAACCACTAAATACACACCCCATGTGTGCTCTTTCCTTTTATAAGGTCCTTGCCTGACTGCAGCTGCTTGCAGAGATGGTGTGTGCTGTGATGGGTGATGGGTCCATCCTCACCTGTCGCCAGGAAGAGGTGGCTCAATGTCCTCCCCTGCCACCACCTCCTACCCCTGTGGAGCTGGATCCTACCCAGATGCCATCACCTTTCCCAAAAAGCAGTGGAGAGGTTTGGGGTTTGATTTGTGTGCCCAAGGCTGGAAATCTGCATCTCACCCCTAGAGCTGCTCACTGGGATGGAAGTGGATTGGGCTGAGGCATCACCTGGTACCTAGCTGCCCTGCAGCTGTGGGGATGGGCCCATCTCCTGCTGTCAGAAGATGCAGAGGGATAGAAATAAGGTGGATGGGATGCTGCTATCCTTGTGCAGGGGAGGTTTCACCAGGAAAATCATGGCCAAGCACTGATTTCAGATGCATGAATCACTTGGGAGGAGGCGGTGCTGGAAGGAGCTCTCCTGCCTCATCAGGGCAGGAGGAAAGGCAGCGATGTTCAATGGCTGTGAACCAAATGGGATCGTGTGGATTTGATGTAGATCTCTGGGGATTTGGAGCCCTTTCTTGATTTTGGAATGTGGTGGCTGTGCTGGTGAAGCCCCCCTTTCCTGGCTGCCAGTGCCAGGTTGTCCTATGTCCCAACAGCCCCATAACGGGGATAGCAGCCCCAAAGGAAAAGGTTTTCAACCCAAAGCAATGGATGGGGGACTCAGAGCATCCATGACAGGGCTGATCCGAAGGACTAAAAGCTTTCGTTTGGGACAATGTTTCCTCTCCACATCACGGGGGAAAGGAGCTTTGTGGTACCCACGCTGTGCTGGTCACGAGGCTCATCTCCCGGAGTTCATCATCATGTTCCATCATCACTCGGTTGTCCCAAGCTGAACTTTCCCCCTTCCTCAGCATCCCCCATGTGCTGATGACTCATTTCCCGTGGCCTTTGGCCCCGGTATCCTGGCTGCTGCCTCCGCACCAGGAGCAGCCCTGGCTGGAAAGCTGGTTTCACACCAGACTCCTCAGCTTATGATCGCGGTCAGGACCACGCTGCTCAGGTTGAGTGCTCTCTTCCCCCTGCTCCCAACCTTGGCCTTTGAAACCCAAAGCACCATCTGCCTCCTTATCTGCATGCTGTACACGCCTCACCATTTCCAAGCAGCCTGAAAGGCAAGAAGTGGCATTTAATGGTGGAAAAAAAAAAAAGAGCAGAAACCCTAAAAGAGCAAGTAAATGCTCATAAAATCATCTGCACCCAGGAGCTGGAGTCACAACCAATAGGAAGTCAGGTTAGGGACTTACTGAGCTCTGGGGTTTCTTCAGGCACAAGGCTGGAGGCTGGGCATTGCTGCTGGGATGTTTGGAGGTGGTGATGGGCAAAAGAATCAGCATCACCAGGACGTGAGGGCTCTGTTGCAGCACCCCAGTTCCACCCATGACCCAGCCCCAGCTCCGTGGGCTGAGCTATCAGCAGCTTCAATCTGTGTCTGTGGGACTGGTGGTTGGTATTTTCACACATACGTTGTGAAACCACCAGCCCGGGGAGGAAAAGACACTCAGTAGAAGATGAACTCATTTCCCTTGGGAGCTGCCTGGGGTATTCCCCTTGTGCATCCTTGAGAGGGGGGAGCTGAGGGAAACTAAAAGTGGGAGTGCTGGATGTGACTCTGGTGATGGAGATGGCCATTGGCTGTGTGGGGTTGGGTTCCACCAGCGGCCTGACCATGATCCTGGTGAAGCTCCAGCCCATGCTCCTGTTGGATGGATGTGCTGGCTCTGCTGGGCTGAGCATGGGAGGGCAGAGCAGGGTTTTTGGTGCTGGCCTGGAGCACAGCATCGCTGGAGGGGTTCTGCACCCATCCAAGCCTTGGTGATGTTTTTCCTCCGGTTGGCACAAGATGTCAGTGCTGCCCAAGGAAAAGCAGCCCGTGCCATCCCACCACATGGCCTGGCCCGGCCATGGTGCTCCTGCTCCATCACCTCGGGGTTCTCAGCACTGGGTGCTGCCCGGGTGCTCTCGAGGTCCGGACGTGTCTGCATCGCCGTCAGGGACCCACCAGGGCTTCTCCTGCCCGATGGAGATGCATCGAGAGCAGCAGGGCTCAGCCAGCCCCATGGCCTCAGGTCCTTCTCCTTTGGAGATCCCACAAGGCTCTCAGACACCTCCAGCCCCATAGGAGTCATCTGGGAAGAAATCCAGACAGGAGAGGAAAGTGGAGGGAGACCAGGTCCATTTTCCACATCCTCTAGCACCACCATCACTGCTGCTGGCCATCCTCTCCATCCCCGTGGTATGCAGGGGATGGAGAGCAGCTCTCCTGGGGCCAGCATCCCTCGAGGGGAGACAAGATGCTCCATGCTGGCGGAAAACAGAATAGAAGAGGGGATACAGAGGGAAAAGAAGATGGGCATGAAAGAACTGAAACTCTTACCAGCCACACGTGGAAAGGGGAGGCGGGGGAAATGTCAAAAGAGTGTTGACTCGTCTGGAGGCTTCAGTGACCAGAAAAATAACACATCAAAGACCTCACGTATGCCTGAAGACAGATAAAAACCCAGAGCCAAAATGTTCTATGAATATTTAAGTGCCATCAATATTTAATTAGCAGATAAAGAGAGATTAAGAGCAAAGGGATCCATCCTCCACGTGGGCTCCAGCGCTGCACTGTGGGTACATGGGGGCATGGTGCTGCTTGCAGCAGGGCTCAGTACCAAGGTTGGGGTGCATGAATACTGAAGGAAGGAAAGGAGCCCCCTGAAAGGAAAGGCTCTGCTTCCCTATCCCCCTGTTGTGGAGCTGGGTGGGAGAGGGGAGGGAGAACTTACGCTTGGCCCAGGTGCTGCTTCTCCAAGCGATCCAAGAAAATCTCTAAGAAAGCCTTTCTGGAGATTCAGGATACTCCAACAAGAGCATCTTTGACCATCAGCGCCCCGATCCCCCCCTCCCCCCTCGTTCTGATGAATTGGCAACCGAGGGCAGCAAACAGAGCCCTGCTTTCTGCTCTCAACCTCTGGGTTGGAAAACCCTTCCTGCCCTGGTGCCTGTGAAACCCTCTTGGCTGCAGGCAGTGGGGCAGAAAGGTACCTGCCTGCCCCTGACCTGCACCCCAACCTGTCCCCCACTGCTCTAGTGTGTGGGGTGCTGTGTGCTAATGCTTCACCCTCAGTGTCTAAAGCCACGTGTGCCTGAGAGTTTAATCCACTCTTAATCCCCAATGACCAATCCTTTCAGGTGACAGCAATAGCCACGGGTGGCAGCAGGGGAGGGGATGGGCACTCGTGTGCCACTTTGGTCCTCTCCTAAACCATGTCCCCGTGTCCCCTGTGCTGGGAGACATCCCCAGCCTCCAGCCTGACCATCCTTTGTGCCAGGCTCATCCTTTGCCCAGCACGGCTATGGGAGCTGGGAGAGGGTCAGGGGTGGGGAGCGCTCACCTTATCCATCCCTGGGGCTGGAGGCAGAGCTGGAGGTCCCAGCACAGCTCAGCTCTGGGCTGTGGGCCCCGCTCTACCGTACTTCGAGGCTCTTCCCTTTTCTGAGAGCTGCTTTAGCTGGAGGGAGACTGGAGAGGGCGGTAAAAGCCAAGCCGTGATGGTATTTCCTGTCCTGCTGGGCCAGGTTCTGGCAGGGTCTGAGGGGTGCGGGACAAACACATTTGCAGCATGTTCACAGCCCCCAAAAAGCCTCCCGACCCCTTCCTTAGGCAAACTATTGCTTGTGCAAGCGAAGCACCTCGTGGGTGCTGGATCTGGTGTCTGGATGTGGGAGATGGGTCTGGACCAGGTCTTGGAAGTGAGGATGTGATGCTGGGGTTGGGATGGTGCCAGGGACCCCGCGCACTGCCTCATCCCCTCTCTCCATCCCACAGCCCATGCCAGTCGGCCGATGAGCTGTGGTGCCCTGTCCTCTTGCAGCTAGGGACACCCTGGTGGCTTTACTCCCCCAGCCGAGGTTTTGTGGCCAGTTTGGTCCTCCAGCACCTCCTGAGCCAGGGATGCTGTGAAACGGGGCTGGCGTTTCATGCCTGCTGATGGCTGCTGGCAGCCTGCAGCCAGCAAACTGCTTTGTCAGACACTTTCCAACCAGTCAGAAAGGGAACTTATTTATTCCCCCCTCGTTTGTGATGTATTTGCAGCAAAAACCCTCCATGCCTTTTCTCCCCTCTGCAGCAGAGCACAGGTGAGCAGTGGGAGCAGGCACGGGGGGTCCCCACTCTTCATTCCCTGAAGCAATGAGTGGTACCCAGAGAATAAAACCATCCTGCCAAAGCCCATCTCTGTGTCTTTAACCACCAACAAAGCCAGTGTGGGACCTGACACCCCTGCATACTGCACAGCATACCCTGGCCCCGGGAGGACGGGGATTATGCCAGATCACTCATGTATAAAATTGCTCCTGGTCCATGGAGGAGCCTGTCAGCAGGGAAAGCCGGGATGAGCTCCGCTCACTGCCTCGGCGTAGAGACCTGCCGGGCCCTGTGCTGCGCGGCGATGCAGTGGCGGAGGCTGCAGTTTCCATATCTGGGCCATTCACCACTCGAGACTTTCAGTGCCCGGAGCAATGGCATGTACTGCTGATGAGTTCTTTCTGCTCCAGTAATTACAGTGAGGAATTTGTCAGAACGAGCTTTCTAAAACCTTCTTGTCTTGTTCTGATTTTACCTGGAGTGTAAAAAGTCATTAGTATGGTGAAACGCAGGCTGTGCTAAGCCAGCGAGCCATCCAGATAACGCAGTTTACATCCACTGCACACTCAATATTCACACGGGGAGAAAAAAAAAAGGAGGAAAAAGGAAAAATAATGTTGCTGACTTTCTGTTTTACCCAGATGGAGTTTTCCATGACTGAAATTGTAGGATGTGCTGGATGCTGATGTCTCCACTTCCCCTTGTCAGCTGCATCATTGGCTGATGATGAAGCATGGGACCACTGGTCTCATCCAGGATAGGCCAGCCCTGCAATCTGGGGCACTTTGGGTTTCATCCACAAACCCTATTTCAGGAGCTTCTCTCCTGCCTGCAAACACAAGCATAAATTCATTTGGTACATGGATTGGAGGGGTTCCTGCCAGCCTAAGCCTGTGATGGGGCCATGCTGTCTCTGTACTAAAAGGAAGTGAGAAACTCACCTGGATGATGCCCTGGATCCCTTGGGTTGCTGCTAGCATCCCACCACGAGGCATTGAGCTCAGGGTGGGAAACGCCCTCCTGATCCCATCATGGCCTGAAAATGGCATCATTCGTGGTTTCAGAGCCTCCAAGCTGCTTTGGGCTCCAGTTTCAGGGATATCAGCAGATGTCAGAGAGTGTCTGGGGAGCTCAGGCTTGAAATGAGCCAGGAGGAAAATCATATCAATAGAGAAAAAACAGGATCTGGGGTCAGGAGAAGTTGTGGAGTGGGTGTCATCACCTCCCCTGCTACTACTGCAGGGGTCTACAGTGCTGGTTCGCCATCAGTGTGAGAAGGGCTTGGCCCACAGAGGTTTGCCAACCCCACCGGGAGGAGATGGGTGGGTATAACAGGACCTGGTTCTGTGTTTGAAGCTTTCCAGCCAAAACAGAATGGAAAGTTAGCAAAAGGTAGAATGTGGCAGAGAGGATTTTGGTTACAAACCTCTCCTCCATCTGCCCCCGGAGGATGATGCCCGGCTGGGTACCACATCAATCCATCGCTGATGCTGCTTCATCACTGTTCCACCTGAAACCCAGCAGGAGCTCCCACACCCCCATGGCCTTTGGGGTTTTTTTGTTAATAGGAAGGTTTTAAAAGAAAAGAGAATCTTCTGTCTTGGGCTCTAATCAAAGCATTTTGGTTTGGATTTAATTAAATGATAACTTTTTAGGGGCTGAAAGGAAACCCTTTGGTGGGGGCTGTTTGGATTTCAGGGTATTTCCAGTCTCCCTGAAGGCCACTTCAAAGAGAAGAAGTGATTGCAAGGCAGAGCATCTCTCTCTGCTGATGCAAAACCCAAATCTGAGCTTCCTCCCTTCTTATTTACTTTCACGAGCAACTTGGTGAAGTTCAGTCAAGTGTGGGAATGCTTCTGGTGTCACCAGATCTGTCTTTTGGGACCAGAAATCCTCAGGAACAGGAATATTTCATCCCAGTGTTATCTCCAGGAGACACAGCATGTCCCAGGTGCCAGGCAGGTATTTTGGTGCTTAGATGGGTATCTGAGGAATGATGTTTATAAGCCAGGCAGCAGATAAATCCTTGTGCACAACAGAGCTCAGCTTCTGCTTTTCTGCCTCCTATGAGTTATTTTGGGGTGCAAAGACCCAATTTTCCCTTTGCAGCACCTCCGATTAACGTGACTTATTCCCTCTCAGTAACAATGTGATACCCCATATATGTGCACCCCGGAAGGGCTGCTGCTTCATGCTATTCTCCCAGGGTAAATGGCAAGTGAATAAGATTAAGAGATCTGTGCGTGCTATCTAAGAGCCTTAACTGGCAATTCCCAGAATGGTGGAGAAAAAATTCAATAGCATTTGTGTGATGCTGCTGTGCTGGAGCCAGGCTTGGACCACTTGGAGCCACTTGGGACACACCAAAAGGGGTCCTTGATTTCTCATTCCCGCCCATGATTAGGCTCCAGATGGGGTGTCAGCACTAAAGAGGTGGATGTGGGACATGAGTGGTGATGGAACAGGTATGGGTGCTCTGCTTCCACTGCTCCTGGGTGTTCCCAGCTGGATGTGGCACATGCGACTCTCCCCCCAAGTCTGGCTGTCACCCTGTGGGTGCCTTGGGTCACAGTAAAGCTGCCTTTGGCTCCAGTACTGGAGAGGAGCAGCGCTCATCCGGCTGCTATTTCTGTTTTGCTGAAAACCTGCAGTTTTGGTTTGGAAACAAGACACTGGTTCAAGGTTAAACTCCAGGGGCTTTAGCCAGAAACCCAGAAAAACAGCTTTACTGGGCTGGGATTTCTTCACCCCCCCCATCTTCTGCCCAGCCCTTTCGGCATCCTCAGGTGAAGCACTAGCGATGGGCAAAGGGAGTTAAAGTGGCTGGAAAATGATTTTAACAAAGCCTTAAAGCCACTCTGCATCCTCACATTGTTTCCAGTAATAAAGCTGGGTTATTACAAAGATCTATTACCATCAAAAGCCGCCGATAAACCTGCAATCCATCCGTCGTGAGATTTAATATTCCTTCTGGAGAGCTTCCCCTTCTCTGCAGCACCAGGCCCTTATCTGCCATTGCCCTCCTGGACAGGCTGCGCCGTGATCAGAGTGGGTTTGCCATGTGGGAGGTTGTTCCAGCAGCTTTAAAGGGGGCCAAGCTGCACCCCTGAGATGAGCCGGCAGCGGAGTGATGGGAAATGGGATTCCTTGCACAAGTTTTTTGCCACTGTTAGAAAAGGGAGAGGAAACATTTGCTTTGGGATAGTTGGAAACCATTGCTTGTCCCCCCTCCCCAAATTATGGTCTGATGGAAATGAGGAGCAACGAGAAAATTAACTAGGAATGAGAAAATAAATAAGGAATGAAGAGTGAGAAATGAGGAGTAAGGAATAATGAACAAGAAATAAGGAACAAGGAATCAGGAATAAGGAATAAGGGAATAGGACTAGAACAGGGTCCTATCCCAGCCCCATGGCTGGGACCACCCTGAACAGGAAAGCATCCTCCTCATAGCCAGGCTTAAGGGCTGCTCATGCTGGAGATGCTGCCAGATCTGCTGTTCACCTCCTGCCTGGGTAAGGGGGAGTCTGGGATAGAGACTTAAGTGACAAATTGCCTGCTTTTTAGTGGGATTAAAAATAGAGAGTGGGCTCCTGGGATGGCACTAACGCTCCGGCAGATCTGGCTCGCGGCTGGGCTGATAACGCTGGCGCCGGTGTGTTTTCCAGAGAGCTCAGGGGAGGCAGACGGGGAGACAGCGAGCCCTGTGGTCCTGAAGGAAGCAGAGCTCACCACAGTGGAGAGGTGAATCTCAGGCCTAGGACCAGAATTGATCAGGGGCCACCACTAATTACTACTAGAGATGCAGGGCCTTAGGGGCTGCTTGCTGGGCTGGTCCTGGTCTCCATAAGGAGGATGGAGGCTGAAGGGTGGTTGGGTCCTTTCCACTCTCACTGAGCTCTGCTTTTGGGATTAGGAAGGATTTTCCTCTCCTCTGGGTTCACCCAGGAGCAGTGCATCCGCAAGGAGCCAATGCTCAAATCACAGCTCTGCAGTGGGAAGAAGCTCATATTGGAGTCCCTCTGCTCAGCTGCAGCCCTTGCTGCTGCTTGTGGGTCTCAGAGGCTTGTAACTGAGAGCAGGTAGTGCAAGAATTAATTAAGATCACTAATGTGTGGAGCAGGGCTGGGCAGATGCTCACATACACTGGCTTTCCCCATGGCAATCATGCCACTGGGAAGCACCCCTGCCTCCCACTGCCTTGAGAGAGAGCGCTGGCATTGAGCACCTCCATGGAGCCCGCACTGGTTTCTGGAGGGGGAACATAAATCTTTCAAGGCTGCAAATGTCTTTTTAGTTTTTTATATTCTGGGTGAAGAAAATGAGGTTTTTTCAACTCTCTTTAATGTCACTGGTACAGAGAGATGGGAGAGATGCTGCTTGTGCAGACAAGCAGAAACCCGCTGCCTCCCTTTGCCTTTGCATACTCCTATTTTTCTCACTGCCTGGTTTGGGAGAGTTCTGTGTGTGCCAGAATGATGCCTGATGATAGAAAGGAAACTTGGGTATCAGCAGTGTTGTGGCATCCCATGGGCCAGCCTGGGGTTGCCCTAGTGGGCACTCTTCTAAGAATGAGCACAGCTCTCCTGATGGCTGAGATCTGTGTTAAAAGGATGCTATGATGATAAAATTGCATCACCTAAACAGTTGGGAATGCCAGAGGAAAGGCAGAGAGAAGCCTGCAAATGGGGTTCAGCCTCTCATGCATCCATGCTCCGTGATACAGGGAGACCTGAGCATCTGCTCTCATTGAGGATGGATTTCCCCTGGGGCCAAGCAGCCTGGTTGCTCACCCTCCACACCCCACTGTGGTGGGATGTGATCGTCTATCGGACACCCCAAGAAGGCTCAAAAAGAGCTGCAGATGTCATAAAAAACACCCCCACATCCAGCCCCATTAGCAAGGTCGATGTAAAAGATGCATTAGACACATCACTGAAGGCATCAAGGGCTTTAATTGAGATGTGACCACCTGCAGCCAAATACTGAATCATCTTTGGACAGATACCATCAAGGTCAGGAGTATTTTGTTCAAAGTAGTGCTGAGCTGATAGAAATGATTGCTAGAAGCCTCAAACACTGGCTTTTGCCACAGAATTGTGATCCTTTCCCTGCAAGCTCTGGAGACAGCCTAGCAGCTATCCCACTGGAAAATCCTCCCTCTCGTCTGACCATTCCCCATCTTTCCCTTCCACATGTGCACTTTCTAGGTGCTTTATTCTATTTTGTATGGCTGCTGCATATTGAGCAGAGAAATGACGTTGAAGGAAGCTCTTGTGGCCCCAGCTCCATAATCATCCAGGCTCCAGCAATGCATGTGGTTCGAATGCTGTCTTCCCCGATGCCTCTCAGCCCTGGCCTGCAGGTCCTTTCTTTTGGATACAGGTTTGCCTGAGGTCCCAAAGGCTCAGTGCAGGCGATGGGCGATGCAGGCAAAGCCCTTTGCATGGGTTTCCCAGTAGGTTTTTGCACCCTGTGAATGCCTAGGTGCAAAATGAATGATTTTCCTGCTGGTTTTGGGCATATTTCAGGTGATACCAAATATCTGCTGCTGCTGCCTGCTCCCTGCCAGCTTGAGCCCATGCTAATGCAGGCAACACGTTGCTATAGGTCCCAGAGGGCAAAGCAAGGAGCTGAAACCCAAGAGCTCCTACCTCTGCCTTCCCCCTGTACCACCCCCCAAATCACAGCAGCCCATTCCCACTCTGGCTCTGCCTCTTCCATCCTCACCCGGGGCTATGGAAGGGGTTAATCCACTTGGCAAAAATCCAGATGGGAAAATGTTTGCTGCTAAATGAGCTCCTGAAAAATTCATGGTCCTAAATGGTCTTCCAGGAGGGTTCTTCTGCTCTGGGAGGGATGGGAGCAGCCCAAATCCCAGGTGGGAGCCACTAATGGCAGGAAGGAAAGGGCTTCAGTGGGCCCTGCTCCAGATGGGAATCTGTAACCCTGGGACACCTTGGCCATTACAGGGATGGCCATTAGGCAGCGCTGGAGCTGACCCAGATGAATTTGCAGCTGCTCCATCATTATCCCACTGAAAACAACAGCCGGGAATGTGGCTCTGAGCTGCGGGATAAAAGCCTGGCTCCAGTTTCTCCTCCCAGCATGGTGGACAGGGGAGGTTCCCATTAGTTGGGGTGGGCAGATGCCCATCTAACCATAACAGAGCCCAAGTAGCCACTTGGGAGCCTCTGGGGGAAATTAGGGCTATGCTGATAACTCCATGCTTGCAATTAGTGCTCCAGCACTCCATTGCCAGCCCTGAAGGGAGATTCCCCAGGGAATGCCTGCTGGTGTTGAACTGTATCCCATGGGAGGAGGCATGGTAAGGACATGGGGGAAACTCCCCTCCTGCTGCTGGGGTCTGACACTCTGGAGATGCTGAGGTGTCTTTTGGGCTGCAGTGAGTGCCCAGCTTGGGGCCATTCTGCAACGGGGTTCCTGTAGGAGATGCTTCTGGTGGTGAGACCCTGGAGGTGCCACCACCCCGTACCCAGGACTTAACTCATCCCAATGCACTGCAGTGCCTCCAAAAACAAGGGAGGCTGTGGGATGCTCAGCTGGCATCAGCCCTTCTCCCAGCACCTCCTCCTGCAGCCACCTCCATTCTGATGGGTACTGTTATGACAGGTCCAGCAGAGGGGAAAGGGAGGCCTGACTGCTGCTTGGCTGGGATGGATGGGTGGATGGATAGATGGATGGGTGGACGGACGGACGGACGGATGGATGCATGGATGGATGGAGGGAAGGAGGGAGGGA
>JAOEHX010058721.1:1612-14833 GCA_025448015.1 Bolborhynchus lineola
ATTGTATAGAATGTAACCTTTTATAGTGTGAAATAAGGCTATACTGTGATGCTGTTCTTTGCACAGCAAGTCACCTGTTCTGCATGGTTATAGTCAAGACACAGTAAAATAAACATGTTCCTCAAACAATATTAAGTCATGAATAAATATGAAGATAATCTTTTTGTAGATACTTTATATAGAAATATGAAGTCATAGGCTAAATTATTCATGGTGAATAATTTGCTTAACTCCCACTATCGCAGGGAGTAGGGAAGGCAGGCAGGGAAGGAACTAAATTATGGGAAGATAATTTAACGCTTCTCTATTAAGCAAGACCTTTGACTGTAGGTTACTTTGCATTTATTTTAAGGGTAAAGGTTTTGTTACAGAACCAAAACCTGACTGAGTCTTATTTTTAAGTGCTTCTGCCCTATATATTCTAAAGCTATATACATATTACACTCTTTAAAGAAACCATTTCTGATAGGTACAGTAATGTATTCTCTATCTGCATATTTTAGGGAACAGTTAAAACACCATTAGTTGCCACAGAAAATGAACTCGTTCACAAGATTGCTTAAGTCATTTCCAGTGGTTTCAGCTATGTCCCTGCTGAATGGGCGTTGTAGTTGCACCAGTGACCTCACTTGAAACTTGCCATAGCAATATAGCTGTGATACCACTCAACATGGACTGGTTGTGCCTGGATATTGTCATAGTATTAAGGTGTGCTTGGGAGGAAGATACTGCAAATCAAGCACCCCAAACGCATCACTGCAGCTTGCTGCATCTCAGCCACCAGAGACAAGGTATAAACGTAAACCTTACTTAGATTTTTGCACCACCTATGTTTTCCATGTGCTGTTTCATACATGGTGAGAGTGAGACATTTCAGATAAGTTTTTCATCTTTCAGGCTGAAACATGGCAGTCACTAAGAGGGTAAAGAACAGGATCTTACCCATCGTTGAAGGGAGGAGTTGTTTGCTAGCTGGTGAAATACAAGCGGTCTACTCTAACAAGTAGGCTAACAATGATCTTTATATAGCTAAGGAAATGAAACATTGTTTAATTTTAATAATTCTGATTGTTTTCTGGATCAGAAATAATAGAATGATGACCCAGGGATGATCTAAATTCATCTGAAAAGACATATATGGTGAAAGATGTTCCTGATCCTGCAGTGGAAGCTCTCTTTGCTGGTGTGTTATTTGATGGAGGCCTTGAAATGGTTCTGCCATGTCTGTTGTTTTCTGTCTGAAGGTGTGGTGTCTTATTTCAGTTATCTGTTTTATCAGAATTTTGGTAGATGGCCATCACAGTCAAGGATGTAGTGATGTGTGGTACTAGGGATAGCAGAGTGCAGTATGGTACTAGGGACAGCACTGGCTATAAATAGCTTCCTGAATTAGGCTCAGAGGTTCTGTGGCATGGTTGATAGGCTCCTCATGTTGCAATTTGGTTTTTTATTCTGACCTTAAATCTGACATACTAGTAGCAGTGTTCTGCCGTTGACCATAACAGTTACTGATCCTTACGTTTATACACCGTAATAAAACTCTATTTAAGCTTCAGCGCAGTCGGTGTTCATGGCTAGTTCATAAACTCCTCGTTTAAACAGGAATAAACTCACAACTTTCTATTTAGAGAAGCCTGGTTTTCTCTCCCAGAAATGCACACCACTTTCCAGAAATCTTTCCTTTATGACTAAAAGAAGTGATTAATGCCCCTTTCCCTCACTGGCAGTGTTCAAGGCCAGGTTGGACAGAGCCTTGAGCAGCATTGGCCTAGTGTGAGGTGTCCCTGCCTGTGGCAGGGGGTTGGAACTGGATGATCTTAAGGTCCTTTCCAACCCAAACCTTTCTATGACTACATGAATTTACAAATCTATTGCAGTGATTCACAGCTACAGAAGTATCAGGGTTGTACTTCACTTAGAAATGAAGCAGTTAAGTGAGGATACAGTCAAACTCCCACCAAGAGGTAATACTTTTATCATTTTAAGTCTGTTAGCAAGGTAACACATCCTGCCACTGGTTTTGTTACTTCTGGTTTTCTGCTTTCTTCATAGAATGGTCAGAACTCTGCCACTGATCCTCCCTGCTTTTTCTTTTTTGTGGGAGAGATTGTCAGCTGCCTCATTGTTACATGGAAATGCTTCTTGATCTGTAATATTGTCTCCTGACCCTTTGTATCAGCTGCAGAGTCCAAACTGTGTAAAGGTTTAGCCCTGATGCATACAGCTCTTCAAAATTGTCCGGGGAGAGAAGTATACTTGTCATGGAGTGTAAGAAAAATTGCTTAAAATACTTAATCCAGAACAATGCTCCCAAACCCCCTTTTTCTTCTAGAATAATTTGAAATGGATTTCTGGAGTTGTAGATGGTGAGAAATACCGATACTGTGAGACATCTTCAGGGAAAACCACTGCTACAATTACTAGTGTAATTCATCAAGCCCTCATATCTCACTCAGCCGAATTTGAGTTGACTGCAGTTTAGCATCTTGAACATACATACTTAAATCATTAAATAGTCACTTAACAACAGCGTAATTGCCAGTGTCTTTTGGCTACTGGCAACTTCTAGTTGTATTTTTGCTTCTGCATTCTCATGGAATTCTTTGCAAGACAATCAGTAATATGACAAATGAGGATGCAAATGGTCTACTCTGTGTTAATTAGACCACAAATTAGAAACCGTCTTTCTACTTTCCATAGGTAACATTTTGGGTTTTCCTCTGATTTGAACGTAGGCAAAAAGATGCATTTAGTAATAAAGAAACTGGGAGTTGAAAGTCTTCAGTTTATTCTTCAAATGGCTTTCCCACATTAGGTGTAGGTAGGTTATTTTATTATCTGTCCATCAGGTGTTCCACCCCAACATGGATGCTTAATTTCTCAGAGGTGCTTGTAATGCTCATTAACTTCCTGAAGTAAAATAATTGCTAAAGTAAGTGATAGTTTAAATTTAAATATAGGAGGGATTGTGCTGTTTTCATACTAAAAATTGCTACTGAGGCTTTGATGTGTTAATCTAAAGGGGAATTCAGCAGAGAGTGTCTTGCACACATTGAACAAGAAAAGTAGGAAATGCAAGAACCACTTTGAGGGCTTAATTCTAATGTACCCTATATTTGGTGTTTCAGACAATAACAGCTGTATTGTGTAAAAATTTGGTTTCTTTGCCCTCATGTTTTAACATGTGTGTATTTTGTGATGAAGACTTACATGAATCTGAAAGTCTGATAGAGGTTGATTTTCATATGGTTATTTTTTCCTACATATAAATATATATAAGCTAAACAAAAATTTGAAGGCAATGATAGACTGTAGAAAGAAGCAGACATCCTCCTAGGATGTGTGCATGTTTCAGCATACTAACGACTGCAGCTCCTTTATCAATTCAAATACTATTTCTCATCTCGCAGTGAAATCTGCTCTGAATGTTCTTCCATTCTGGAGATTTTGCAGTTCATGCCTTTCTGTATATATTAATTAGATATCTCATTTTCTAGTTGTGTCTCTGATTTGGAGCTAATGTTTTGCGAGCTTATACAATATTACCCGTGTGATTGGAAAGAATAAATTCCTTCCTTGAAGAAGGGATTCATATCTTCAATATTCTTTCTTCTTTTTTTTTTTTTTACAAAAATCTTATTTTAATGATGTAATTTTCTTCCCTTTCGTATCTCACCATAATCAGTTCTTTATCCCTTTTTACCCTCGCTGCATTGTTTTAGAAATGGAAAGGGCATTCATCCAAGGAAAAAATAAAATCTCAAATCAGCAGGAAATAAATCTCTTCATGACGTGGAGCTGCAGCTTTTCTGTCCTTGTCAGGAGACTTCAGGCTCTCCAAATGAAGTGAAGTACCCAATTATTATTAGATTATGCTCAGACTTCATACTGTGATGTACCAACAAGAGGCATTTCTGTTCTGTGAATTCTACCTGGGCAGCTGGGAAGTGGTTGGAAAAATGTTTGTACTTCCAAGGTTGTCATTTTATTACCTCCCCCTTTGCTTCTGCTATTGGACAACAGTTCATTTTTAACTTATCTGTAAAATTCCCATAGTGAAAGCTTCTTGTATTTGTACAAAACCGTGCACTGCTGTAGGACAGTTGATCACGGGCTTGGTTTTGAATCCTGGCAAATGGTGCTCTTGTGCTGCGCTCTGAGACACTGTTTCACTGCTGTTTTGCAATGGTTCACAGCCTGATGAGCAATTGACATTAAAAATAGAGACTGTTTCCCAGTTTTATGGCCCCTACACATTCAGCTGCTATTTTCACTTCTTTGCTACCCTGCTGTACAACTGGGGCATGTCCCTTGTAGCCTTCTTTGGTTACAGCTTTATTTTGCATGAGCAGAGCCTTTTCCTATGGTTGTCTGGGGGCTTTTTAAGGCTTCTTGAAATATCCGTATGATCAGGAGCCTCTATCCTGATAAACCTGCTATAGAAGCAGCATTTATTCAACAGAATGGAGACAGACTGTGCTGGAGAGCATCCTGGCAGGATCTGAAGGCAGTCGTGCACTGCATTTGTAGCATCAGCTGGAATGATGTAGTGGGAAATAAACCGAGCTGCTGGTTTGGGATTTGAGATGCACAGTTTCAGAAATAGCACTATGTCATCTGTCTGCACAACTGCAAAATGTGTGGTGGTAACAAGGTGATGGCAGCAGTAGCCTTCTGACTGACCAAAGAAGCACATGGCCCTTTGGTCCAAGCTATGGAGGCATCACAGCAGCTTTGTAAGCATCTGACCAGTCCATTATGTTCTGTATAGTCAGTCTTGATGATAAATTTTACCTAACCAGGGTATTAAATAGTTCTTTTTAATGACTTCTTCAATATTGTACAACTCAATTTTTTTTAACTTCTAATCAGGAAGAATATTTCACTTTTCTGCATAGATAGGGATCCCTGGAGTTTGAGTTTTTTGATTCAAGACAGCTAAGGCATAAAGCAAACTCCTGTCTTACTGCAGATGTCTGTCTCTCTATGAGCTATACACCAACATTATAGATATTCTTTTGTTCACTCTTTTATCTTTTTATAGAGAACCTGGTTTACACAGTACTCTGGGGAAATGTCAGGCTTGAAGCAGTAACTGGTTTACAGGAGCAGGTTGCATACTGGAGAGACTGCTGATACAGCGATGGACTTCACAATAAGGGCGTAGATTTCTAAATTCATGTAACAGAGGTCTTTGATTTAATTCTTCAGGACCATATAACAATATCTTATTTCAGAGCTGTTCTTGTGTTGAGATTATGTTTAATAACTTTGCCCCCCTGCAAAACACGTTTGAACATGTTGCAAATAGGAGTGCTTGCACCAAACAGGATTGCTTTTGTCCTCCCTTCAAATTTGGCATCTAAATATCAGGCTGATACTCTGTCAAAATCAAGCTGACCTTCTGAAAACCATAGGAGTTTCTATTTTACCATTCCCTTTATTTTCCCTTTTAATATCTGGCCCTAATGCAGACTGTATTGTCCCACAGTTGAGCCAAACTGTGTTACAATTCAACTAGAGCTTTTAGAGTATTTTTAAAGTGCAACTCAAGGGAAATAATGGGAATCTTTGACAATGCTCATGTTACAGAATAGCCTGTGCATGGAAGGATTGTGCTTGCTTTGTTCCTGGCTGTCAAGTTGTGATGCTAGCAATTTTGACAACTGAAAACAGTTTGTGCCTTGTTTCAGAGACATGTGAGTGTTTTACAGCAGGAGTGTGCCGTATCTTAATGATCACGGTGGTGCTGTGAAGCTCACCTGAACTCTTTCATGATCAATTTAAGATCCATGTATGTAGTAAATACATGATGCTGGATGGGAGGAGCAGATAGAGAATATTGTGGTGTTAAAAACAATAATCAGTGAAGAACAGCAGAGTTCAGAAGTGCTGATAGACGTTGATGACGGTGACTTTCAAAGGGAGAGTGCACAGGCACCTTCAGGTCATGGCTCTAGACAGTTTTAAATATTAAAATCCTTTTAAACAGAGCAGCAAAGCTGTCATGTAAGTTGCTTGAGCAGTGTTGACCTTTCTTAACAGGCTTCACTCCTTTAATAGATAGTTCAGCGTGTCTTTCCATCAGGAGAGATGGACTCCTCAAGACTCAGCATTCTGCTATGGTGCTCAAAACACCAGGAGGCAAAAGATCTACCTCGATGTGCTGGTACAGCACAGAGGGAAAGAATAGCAAAAGAAAGTTAATGTGCTGGTTTATTTTAGCTCATGCAAATTATTGTCAGGCAAGTAAAACTAGGAAGTGTGTGTTTATAGTGAGCGTTGTATTAATCTGTTTCCTATAACAGATAATGGCTGCTGATTTCCTTTTATCTCTTGAAAAATCTGTTCTCTGACATAACAGTGCATCATATGAGGGAAACACACAAAGTGTGTGAAGACAAAATTACACTGATTGATTATCCTAAATTCAGTGGTTTCCAGAGCAGCAAACTGAGCAGGTACTGAGTAGGAGAACAAGTAGCTTCCTAGCTGATGATGACAAGCTGACTTTCCTTTCTTACAGCAGACTTGTAAAGTTGGTTTTGAGGAGTAATAATTGCTATTTGGATCATCATATCTCAGTAATTAAGATGTAAATTTCCTTCTCAATTGATCCATCTTTGGTATTTGCAGTGTGTGCTGTCAGTGACCACTGACATGATTGTTATCTGGTTAAGTAAAAACTTTCAGTACTCATAACAGCAGAAAATAATGGCAGTACTCTTGGAGTTCTGGTCAGTGTTTCTGTCTTACTAAATAATAGCAAATTTATTGAGTTAATATTCATATCCCCATAACAGGTGACTAATTCAAGTGACTTGACTTGCTACAAACTGATTGCTCATTTGGCAGATGCAAAAAGCAGTTCCAGCTCTAGTAGACAGATGGCACTGACTGTGTTTGGTTCTGGATGGAACCAGAGGGAGCAATCTGGAGGCGTCTTCAGTGGCACACCCTTCAAAATCATAGAATCACAGAATGGTTTGGGTTGGAAAGGACCTCAAAGCTTCTCCAATTCCAACCTGCTGCCATGGGCAGGGACACCTTCCGCTGGAGCAGGTTTCTCCAAGCCCTGTCCAACCTGGCCTTGAACACTGCCAGGGATGGGGCAGCCACAGCTTCCCTGGGCACCCTGTGCCAGCGCCTCAGCACCCTCACAGGGAACAACTTCTGACTCAGATCTTATCACAGTCTCCCCTCTGTGAGGCTGAAGCCATTCCCCCTTGTCCTGGCTCTACAGGCCCTTGTGTAAAGTCTCTCTCCAGGTTTCTTGTAGGCACCAGTGAGGCCTTTTTGTCATGTATTTCTTGAATTTCTTGAAGCCAATGGGCCTTTGTCCTTTAGCGTAAGTTGAACTTGTGCCCAGGTTCACTGTCTCTTAAAGGGTGTGTTTGCAGAGGTTTTTGGAAAGGGTGGCTCTATCACTTAAAATGTTCCACTGCAAATGTCCTTCAGTCACATTTTCACAAACAGTTGGATCTCACCTCATCCATGACATGTGGAACAGCAGAAAATCTGTGCTCTAATCAAGTGAGCAATAGAGGTTGGCGTAATGAGCCAGCTAGAGACAGGCATTGATGTTCCATTAACACGAAAGTTACCAGAAATAATACTGAAAGCAAAGCTCTGTTGCTCACTCACGTTCCGATGCCTGATGGAAAAGCCGAACAAGCTCCTGGAGCAACAGCAGGTGATGACAGCGTACTCATCATTTTAATAATGACAGAAGCATTTACCAAAATGAGTAAGCACTTGTGGTGAGTCCCAAAAATAGTTCCACTTCCTTCAAGTAGAGCAGCCATCAGCTTAAAGATAGGTTTCAGAGGAAGCAAGAGAGAACCTAGCTAGACAGCATCACAAAACTCTGATGCTTGTGGTGAAGCACAACTTAATAGATCCATGCAGATTGGAGCAAGAAGCATAAAATAATACAGTGTAACCCTGGGCCTAAACCTTTTGGAATAATAGAATCATGTTTGACTCCTTAAAGAAGTAGAAAAGGACTGATTAAAGCAGAAGTTCCCACTTTAACCTGTGCCAGTGCCTCAGCAAAGTGGATCTTCAAGAGAGTGGTTTACAGAGGAAGCAAGTGCAATGCCTTTCTTCACTGTCAGATGGATGCTGTCTCTGTAAATTGTGTGTCTGTCCAGATCTTCTGTAGTTACTATTCACGGGGCCTTTCAGATCACAAAATGGTGCTATGCAGGACTGTCCGTCAGCCTGAACAGTGACGGAGAATGGCAGAACCCCATCTCAGGCTGCAGCTGTGAATACTCCTAGTATGATGCCAACAAAAAAATTAATCAAGAAATAATTTCAATTATAACCAGAAGATGTGTTTCTAATCTTGTCTGTATTCTTCAGCCTCTCATCCCCTCTTGAGCAGAAATAAGAGTGAAATGCAAGTTCTGCTTTCTCTGTTGGATATACTGAGGAGAAAGCATCTATTGCTTGTAGCTGTAGTATTTATTGCATTGGAAGATAATATTCACTTATTACATGGAATCAGGGAATAATCGAGAGGTTTTGTATATTCATTCATTTTTGTCCTCAATACCTTGCTATAACAAAATCTCCATACCTGTAAATTGCACACACTTACTCAGGAAGCAGACACTGTGGTATTTCTCCCTTTGAAGAGTACCTATTCTCTTCATATCTTTCCCTATTTTACAAATCTCAAGAGAGAGGGAAAGCTCAGAATAGAAGCTTGTGTTTCATTTCAGTAGCAGATCAGGAGCTGCCATGGCCAGAAAGGGCTGTTACATCTGGGTGAATTTTTAGCCCGTGAAACCTCTCTGTTGGTTCCAAAAACTTACTTATGTAAAACACATCTTCTGGAAGGGGCACCCACTCTGTTTGAACTCCTCCCTCCTTGGGTAGCTGCTTTCAGCAGTTTGTCTGCTGCACCTTTTAAAATTGCAGTTGATTTCCATAATGTGTTTGGCTTTTGAGACAGCCACTGACTCCTCCTATGCCTTTCTTGGTTTGGTTACAGAGCTCTTCAGCTCTTTGCACCTTCTTAGGTAGCCTCTCAGCTTCTGAGTTAATGATCCATGATTTGCTCTTGCTAAGCATGTGTTTTATTGATATTGTGGATTCCAGTGTCATTAATCCAACATGCCATGAAGGCACACACACCTGTCTAAAATGAAATCCATCTGTGCAGTTACACACTTGACCAAACTTGTAGTCAGAGTCTGACCTTTGAAATCTATTTAAGGAAACATTTTTCTTTATTCATTTACTCGAAGAATTTGTTTATCTACTTGCTCATTCTTTCATTTATGTTACTTAAAGATTGCTACA
This sequence comes from Bolborhynchus lineola, assembly GCA_025448015.1. Lineage (NCBI taxonomy): Eukaryota > Metazoa > Chordata > Aves > Psittaciformes > Psittacidae > Bolborhynchus > Bolborhynchus lineola. Next base: position 10,925 of record JAOEHX010058721.1, read on the forward strand.
ATATTTCTTCCACTCCTGTCATAGAATCATAGAATGATTTGGGTTGGAAAGGACCTGAAGATCATCCAGTTCCAACCCCCTGCCTTCCAGTAGTCAGTAGTCAGTCACCTCATTTTGTAGCATCATATTCTTTAACCATTTTCTATATTTAAAGGACCTAAGGACTTTTCTGGTCTTCTGTAACTACTCCAGTGCTTAAAGGTCTATCAAACACTGTAGGAACAGTAATCTCTTCAATTTACACCCAGGAGTTCTTTCTGTGAGTGTGTGGATCCAAGCAGCATGTGGGGTTTGCGTTTTGTTTGTCATTTCTTTCTGATTACAAGAAACTGTCACATCCTGAGATGCTACAAGCGTAAAGTCTTAAAAGTGTGGAACCTTGCTCTTTGAGATACAGACTATTCTTAAATATCCACTTCCACCCGTGGGTTTCTTCCTGACTGTCTTCCCTCTTGCTGCTGTTCATCGTTTGCCTCAGCTTTGGCCAGTTAGGCTTTTTAAAGCACATATATCACATATTGAACATAATCAGGTTATGATTGTTGGTCCCTAGGCAACCACCATCTTCCAGTCCAGTGATTAAATCATCTTTATTCATCATAATGAAGTCCAAACTAATTACCTGATGTCATAGTCAGTAAAATTTTTAGGGGGGGAAAGTAATTTCAATAATCTAATTATGCTTTACTATTGGCTGCAGGGGATCCCAGCACAAGCATCCCAAGTGAAGTCTGTAGCAAACAGGAGGGTATTTCCACACACAGCAGACATGCCTGTCATCCCCTTTTCATTAACTTTATTAGCATACATGTCGGGACATTACATGTAAGATCTTGCTGGTTTGAGTTATTCACCAACAGAAATCTACGAGTGATGTGCCCCTTGCTATCCCAAATTAACATTCCTGTGCAGCAAATTGGCTCTCAAGAATGCAATTATAAGTGAGAATTTTCCATTCGCTGTGTTTCCATCTCAGATTCAGAGCTCATGAGCACAGGCAAGTAAAAATTGATTCTGGCAGGGTCTTTTCCTACTGAATTATTATTTTATCATTCCAAGAGGTGGAATAAACACCCTGCACAGAGCTGTGTTCCTCTGCAGCCAAACTGCTTCCAGCTCTTGGGCCAACTCAGTTAAATAGAATCTGACTATCTGTAAAGTGCAGATGCCATACTGAGAGACATTTCAACTCTGCTAAACTGAGTGTCTTCACTACCTATGGTTGAACTTGTGCTTGCACAAAATGCATATCATCTCTGCTGGAATGCTTACAGCCAACCATTCACCAGTAGAGATTTCCCACTTACTGATTCTTCTTCTTTCATGATAAAAATGAGCAGGTTTGTGCTTTACTTGTGGAGGCCAAGGAAGCTCTCTGAGAGTTTTCTATGTGACAGATTGACCAGGATAGTGTGTGCCTGTGCAGAGCAGGACTCGATTTTCTTACCTCAAAGCTGACTTGGTTCAGAACAACCAAGGACAACATACCTCAGTAAAATTAGGGTGGCAGCTGGTTTAGGTCTCAGACTACAGCCTCCTCAGAAATACATGGCTTGTATGTGCTGCCAATGTCAGTTCTATGCAATAAAGTCCTCCATTTTACATTCCCTTTTAATAAATCCAAGTAGAAGAAAGCCCTTCACTGGAGTGTTCGCTGCTGCTGCTGTTCAAGAGCTGAGCATCACAGAATCCTAAGTATGTGATCATTTTATGGTCATATGGTGAGGAGAGCACCTGCTGGTGCATGCCTTGGTGTTAATGGAACACAATGGCAAACACTCATGAAATCAAAAATTGCATCTGTACTGATACAGCACAAATAAGAAGGGAGGGGAATAGAGCAAAATAAAGAGGCACCTTTTGCATCAGTGCAAATGCTTGCTGTGCTGAAAGAAAATAAATAGAAATCATGATTTATGCTCTAAACTGTGTTTCCAGTGAGTGGTACCATTTTAATGTAGAACAAGGTAAAACAAAAAAAAAAAAAAAACACCCTAGAATATGTAACCAGTACATTATCTCTGGAAATGTGAGAGGAGAAACTACTGCTTTCCTTCTGCACTGTGTGTAAAGAATATTCTGTCTAAAGTGTTGCTGAGATGGAAACTGTGGCTGTTTCTCTACCAGTAACAGTTGGATGATTCAACAGTGACCTTGTGAAAGTTTTGCTGTTCTATATTGGGCAACATAGAAACATACAGGATCATAAAATAGTTAGAGTTGGAGAAGACTTTCAAGGCTCATCTAGTTCCAACCCCTTGCAATGAGCAGGGGCATCCTCAACTAGACCAGGTTGCCCAGGACCACATCCAGCCTGGCCTTGAATGTCTCCAGGGATGGTGCATCCACCACCTGTAAGGGCAACTTGTGCCACTGTTTCACCACCCTCACTGTAAACAGTTGCTTCCTCACATTCAGCCTGAATCTCCCTCTTTCAGTTTAAAACCATCACCCTTTGTCTTACCACAACAGGCCCTGCTAAAAAGTCTCTTCCCATCTTTCGTACAGGCCCCTTTTAAGAACTGAAAACCTGTAGGACCGGGATGGGATACTGACACTGTGAGTTGAATTGATGTGGTTAAATGTGATACCATACTAGCTGAGTAAAGACCTTAGATGAGGTCCTGCTGATGGGTGCTATTAGCTCTTGTTTGACTTCTGGAGTGACAATTTACAGGTCCTGCGATCTGAGGCTCTGGTCCCGCATTTCCTCATCCTGGTTCCTCTGAGATCAGTTGCTCCCATTATGGCACACTTCTGGTAAAGTGCTGAATTGTTTGGCTTTACTAGCTCTCCTCTCCCTAAAGGAAAAGCCGAGCAGGCCTATCTATACAGTGCTCTGTCCCCTGGGGAGTGCCTTTTGTTGGCCGCAGTGATACTTTCAATCTGAGTCAATGCTGGCAGCCTCCTGCTGCCGACGCCGTGCAGCATCTGCATCCACACTGGTGCCACCAGTGCTGTTAGCAATGAGATGAGCAGCAGATTGCAGTGGCCAAGCACAGCCAAACTGCATGAGCTGTAGTCTGTATTACTGTTGACTCTTCACGGCTTGTGTCAACCCCCAGATTGCATCTGTTCCTTCTGTCTTCCACCCCTCCTCTCCAGCATGAGGGACCCTCTCCACCGTTGGTGGCATGGGTGGTGGAGCAGGGATGAGGGGAGGAAGCTGGTGGTGCAGCTGGCAGAAGAGGAGAGACTGACTCCTTAGATGAACAAGGAGGCACTTGTCAGTCTGAGGAGGGAAAAAAGGGAAGAGGTGGCCTTAGAATCTCTGCGTATGGATGGATATGCTGTTAGGAATTGTCTATTTTAACCCCTCCTTTTTCCAGTGCCCCATAGGCAGGTTGCTGAACTCTCCATTCTTTCATCCTAAAACTGAACAAGCGAATCTTAAGTTTTTTACGTCATTCTATGCAGGTTCTCATTTGGCTTTCCTCATCCTTGTGTGCAAGTAAATGAAAACCAAAAGTATTTGAACTGTACATTTCAAAACTCATCAATTACCTTCAGCTACCTATTCTCTCAAGAACGGTTGCTTAACAGCGCGGGGCTCTTGATGCTGAGCAGCATCTCTGACAGCATCTTCTAGAAACGCGATTTCAAAGCTTCAGTGCCCCTTTAGTGCTAAAAAAAGCCACACACACAGCAGGCAAAACCGGCACGAAACAAAGCAGAGCAGCCCCAACGGAGGACTTTCACGGAGAGCTTTGGCCCCGGGACAGGGCTCCAGCCGCCCTGGAGGCCCCCACTACAGCCACCGCCGCGATCGCACCCCTCTGCCTCAACTCCCCCCGCCCGTTCCCCCGCCAGATCCAGTCCGTGTATTGCCGCCTCCGCAGCAGGCAGGTCGGGGGAGCCTGCGCTGCGCTGCGCTCCGCTCCGCGTTTTCTGCCTGCTCGGCTCCGCTCC